>PVIH01000551.1:151507-303429 GCA_004025045.1 Sigmodon hispidus | reverse complement strand
GGAGCACTTTTTCAGGTGTCTTTCAGCCATTCGTAGTTCCTCTGCTAAGAATTCCCTTTTTAGATCTGAACCCCATTTTTTGATTGGGTTATTCAAGGTTTTGGGCTCTAGATTCTTGAGCTCTTTATATATCCTAGAGATCAGTCCTCTATCACTTGTAGGGTTGGTGAAAATCTTTTCCCATTCTGTAGGCTGTTGTTTTGTCCTATTGACAGTGTCCTTGGCTTTACAGAAGCTTCCTAGCTTCAGGAGATCCCACTTATTGATTGTTGGTCTTAGTGTCTGTGCCACTGGTGTTATATTTAGGAAGTGGTCGCCTGTACCAATTTGTAGAATTGTATTGCCCACTTTCTTTTCTATCAAGTTCAAAGTTGCTGGGTTTATGTTGAGGTCTTTGATCCACTTGGATTTGAGTTTTGTGCAGGGTGACAGGCTTGGGTCTATTTGCATTTTCTACACACTTCCATCCAGCTATGCCAACACCATTTGTTAAATATACTATCTTTTCTCCATTGAATGTTTTTTGGGCCTCTTTTGTCTGACAGTTCTAAGATACAGCCACTCGCAGTGAGGAAGGTATGGTAACATGAAGGAGCAGGTCACGTGCATGTATAAGTCAGGAAGAAAGGCAGTATGGATGCTAGTGTTCATCTTGCCTTGCTCTTTGTATTCAGTTTAGAATCTTAGCTCATGACCACATTCAGGGTGGGTCTTCCATACTCAGTTGAAACTTTCTAGAAACAGCCACACACACATACTCAGAGTTGCATTTCTGTGGTGATTCTAAATCTTCCTCAACTAACAAGATTAACCATAATACCCTCTGACACTCTCATCCTTGTCTTGTGTGCCTACCACATTTCCTTCACATTTTTAACTCTATGCTTATTCCTTTTAGGGGGTGGGGGGGGCTGGATTTCTCCTTATCTTCCCACCACAGACCCAAAATGCTTTTCCATATTTTATTCCAACAATTCCCTCAAGTTGTCAAATCACATCAATGCTTTGAATAAAATCCTAGAAATAATGGTCTCCATTTGAATGACTGAAGCAAAGAAGGCCATTCTGGTAATTCAGGTGTGGTAGTCACTGAAGTGAGCTTGGTCCTGTAGCACCTGTGAGGTCAGTTCAGTGTGGTGGACTGACATAATCAGCAGCTCAGAGGAGGCCACCCAATTTTCAGTTGATTCTATAAATAGTTATTCGAGGTGATTTGGGAACGTCAGCTTCATCTAAGGCTAGTGTGAGCGTCTAGAAATTTTACTCTTATCTCCGAGGTTCCAACATCACTGTTTTCTGCCACCAACAGCACTGTCAAAGCAACATCTTAGTCCTAAGGATGGAAAGACAGATTTGAGACAGTAGTGCCTTTATGTTGGAGACAGAGTTAAGCTTACTAAGAACCAAGGGTTGTCAAGGACCCAGCAGTGTATGGCTCGAACCATTTGTCTGGTGCCAGCAAACATAGCATAGGGACATGCTAATGCTGTGACAGGAGTACAATTGAGTCCCCTACACAAGAGGCAGCTGTACTAAAGAGAATTTGTCAATTGCCACACAGATTCACTTCAGGAATGTACATCAGATCTGCAGCATGGAGCAATTCTAAATCTGTATTTTCACAGCAGACTCAGGAAGTTAGAATAAGAATGGAAAAGCAGGATAAGGATAGGACAGAGCACATTAGAAGGCCAGAGCTTTCTGGAATGGCTCATATTTAATCATATTTCTAGAGATCCATGATGCTGTCATTGATTTTTCACTGCTGACTGGACTATTATCTACTGTTTATTCACTTTCATTCACATCTTTCTTAATTTCTTCTGTGCCTTCCACATGTGCAAGTTGTCTGTTGTAAACACGAGTATTGCAATCATGTCTTCCTCATAAACTTAAGTGATTTGAGGGAGAATCTTGAAAGAGCTTGATATGCAGTGAAGTTCCAGACACATAGCCTCCAGCCTGACTGATATCATAAAAATCAATTCCATATGGATTATAAATATTACCTACAACTTGAAAAGCCTGCCCTAGGCCTCACATTAAGTTGGTCATCTAGCTAATTTCTATTTTGATATGTTTTCATGCCATTTAACTAGTTTCATTTTATTGAAAGATGCCTCTAGTTTATTGTCCATTAATTTGTTCTAGTCCTAAATATAGAACTTCATCTCTTTTAATCCAAAGTTTGAATTCCAAAGTCCTGACATCCTGGAGGAAATGAATGTCTTCTAAAATATATGAATTTGATAGTTAATGATTAATTAAATATAATTAATACAGTTCTGGAGCTGGAGAGTGGTGCTGGTTCTTTACTAGTGATTTTCTTTAAGATCATCTTCATTCTTGATTTTAAATGACTTCCCTATGTTGACAGCTCTGAATGATATGGATAATGATATTCAAGCCTGTACTTATTTTTTTAGTAAAAGCCTTTGACTTATGGTTTTTTCTATCCAAATAAAATCCATGTTTCAAGAGCTTCAGATCCTTCTAAGGAATGGGTATGTAGCTCAGAAATGGGGGGGGGTGTCTCTCAGCACACAGTTTCTGAAACACAGATTGGGGAATAGCACTGCATGTAAAAATCAAATGCTTTCCTTTGCAAAGAGAAGATATGTAATAAATTATACCAAAATATCCTTTTAATAAATACAGATATGTTTTTAAAATCAAGATGAATCATAATTTCTAAATTTAGATGTTACAGTTAATTACTGTAGTCACTAAAGTATTTCTTCTAGATTCTTTTAGGCAGTACCTGTGCCATTTGATGCATTAGGTAAGTGCACATTAGTTTATGGAACTTAATAGTAATGACTCTTAGGGTAGAAGAATACACAGTACTTATAGCCAATGGCCCTAGACATAGTAGATACATCTATATAAGAAGAGATGCTAAATTTTTATACTATTCAAACTATTTGTTCATTCTCTAAAATGAAGATAGTGCAAGCATTTATAGACTTATTGTGTCCACTGGGATTGCTACAGTGTTTCAAAACAGTTTCTACTCAGGAGTTTAGCTGGAAGGTCAGATAAATAAACAACAAAATAGAATAAAACACAGTGGATGCAGTTAGGGAAATACATAAGGAACAGAGGTACCAAAGAGAGAGCCATTGAATATAACATTGGACTTCAAAAAAGAATTACCAGAAATGGTGTCTTGTGAGCCGAGGAATAAGAGTGAGTAGTAGTTTTCAAATAAAGAAAAATGAATAGGCTGTTCGAGGGAAGGGAATATCATGGGTAAAGCCATGAAGGCAAGAAACATCAGTGTGAATGCCAGGAAATAGAATCAGCTCAATACTATTTG
This sequence comes from Sigmodon hispidus, assembly GCA_004025045.1. NCBI lineage: Eukaryota > Metazoa > Chordata > Mammalia > Rodentia > Cricetidae > Sigmodon > Sigmodon hispidus. The sequence goes on along the minus strand of PVIH01000551.1, from coordinate 300,110 downwards.
AGCATAATACAGAAGGAAGGAGTAAAGAAAAACGAGCCCAAATATCAACATAAAGCTGTTGAGTGAAATAATGAATAGGGTCAGAAATGTCAATTTTGAAGTTAATGCAGTGAGAGATGGTGTAAGTTAATATTGTCATAACAAAGTGGAAAGGAGACCCATGAGATAAGAATTCATGATTTATCCATTTCTCAGATGTTTCCTGTGCCCTAGGGACAGAACTGGCCTCTTAAGTTTGTAGAGGGCTCACCTTCATGAATGGCGCTTGAAATCAAGTAGGTACAACACATAGGAGGCAAAGTAGAGGATCAGATACTTGTTGCACAAATTCTGGTTGTAATAAAAGAAACTCAGAGCCAGCTATCAGGGAAAGGCTGAAATATTAGAGAGAGGAAACACCACAGTTAAATCTCACCCAGCTATCTTCCAGCTTCCTCAACCTTGCTCCTGGTCACTTATAATTGCTGATGTTTTCCTAAGCCTGCTTTAAATACCCTTTTTGCCCAGCTGTATCTCATCCAGTTTAAGGTTAAAGTCATGAGCTACTGTATTTGGTAGTCATCTTTGAACTCACAAAAACACAGAAAGATCTCTGTCTCTGGTGTTATGGGATTAAAGGCATGGGTCACCATTCCTGGCTTTCCCCAGGCTGGGATTAAAGACGTGTGCAATTGAAGCCCAGCTGTTTGGCCTTGTACTCACAGAGATCCAGAACTCCTGGAGATCCAGAACTCTCAGAACTATGTGAGTTACCACTGCTCTGTTATCCCTGGAACTCCTAGAGCAACCTCTGCCTAGTTTGACTGTGAGTTGATCTCTTGATATTCCAGATTTTATTAAATATGTAACATATCATCATAGATACTCACAGATGCAAATAGTGAGAAAATGACATTACTGCAGGTCCACCTCCAGGTATCTGGATGGGCAGCTGGGTAGGCATGGTTCATTCTCTGCAGTTACTCAGGGGGAAGAAGGGAGCAGTGAGAGTTTCAGACATGCTCAAATTGGCACAAAGCATTTAAACCACAACACTGAAGAATTTTCATAACAAATTGTACAGAAACAAAAAAAACCATAGAGCAGTGCACAAGTCATGCATCTGATGGTTGATTTTTGTTCTCTCTAAAAAGCTGGTCACACATTAACTTTGGGTGTGCCTATGAGGGTATTTCCAGAAAGACCGACATTTGAATCAGTGGACTGGGCAAAGATTGCCTGCCTCATCAGTGTAGATGAGTAATGTCCAGTCAGATGAGGTTTATATAGCAAAATAAATAAGTCTGCCCTCATTCCCTGAGCTTGGATATCCACATTCTCTGAGTGGAGATTTGTTCTGTACCATTAAGTGGCATTACCCTGGAAAGTTTTATACAAATTTTAAGCGTTTTCTACTCTGAATTTTTTTCAAAAATCATTTTTCTTGTTATAGCTTTAGCGTTTTAATTTTTAATGTTTATTTCTATCATTTTAAAGTATGTGTATATGTGTGGGAGGGTATGTAAACATGAGGGTAGGACCTGCGGAAGCAGAAGATATTATTGGATCCACAAAGCTGGAATTATAAGCAGTTGTGAGCTGCTTGACACGGGTGCTGAGAACTGAACTTAAATCCCCTGTAAAAGCAGAATTGTGGTTTGAAAAAAATAAAACAAGGTCCTCAAAGGAAGTGGCACTATGAGGAGGTGTGGCTTTGTTGGAGGAAATGTGTCACTGTGGGGCGGGCTTTAAGATCTCCTTTGCTAAAGCTATGCCTCGTGTCACAGTTCACTTTCTGTTGCCTGCAGATCAATATGTAGAACTCTCAGCTCCTTCTCCAGTACCATGTCTGCCTGTATACCATATTTTCCACCATGATAATAGTGTACTAAACCCCCGGAACTATATGCCACCCAAATTAAATGTATTCCTTTATAAAAGTTGCTATGATCATGATGTCTCTTCACAGCAATTGAAACCCAAACTAAGACAAGCAGTATGCACTTTGGGCCTCTGGGTCTTTCTTCCGATCTGAACTCTAGTTCTCTTAAAAGATGATGTTTAGATCTTTTGAATTTAAAAATTTATTTGGCTGAAGGTTTATGTTTATCTTTTTGGGTTTGTGTTATCTCACTGAGGATAGTTTTTGTTTGTTTATTTTTTTTGTTCCATCTATTTGCCTGAAAATTTCAGAATGTTATTTTCTTTCTGCTTAGTAATACTCCATTGTGTAAATATACCACTTTTTTTTTTAATCCATTCTTCAGTTGAGGGGCATCTAGGTTTTTTTTCCTAAATTCCGGATATTGCAAATAATGCTGCTATTAACATGGTTGAACAAATATCTTGATAATATAAATGTACATCCTTTGGGTATATGCCCAAGAATGTTATTTCTGGGTCATGAAGCAGGTTGATTCCCAATTTTCTGATTTTCAACGTGGCTGTACAAGTTTACATTTCAATCAGCAATAGAGGAGTGTTCCCCTTACTCCACATCCCCTTCATCATAATCTGTCATCAGTGTTTTTTATCTTAGCCATCCTGACAGACATAATATGGTATCTCAGAGTTGTTTTGATTTGCAAAACAACTTGATAACTAAGGATGTTGACTAATTCTTTAAGTGCCTTTTACCTATTTGAGATTCTTCTGTTGAGAGTTCTCTGTTTAGATCTGAGCCCTATTTTTAAATGGATTATTTGATATCTACTTTCTTAAAATTTTTTTTAGCTTAAACCACAGAAGTTTATTATTTCACAGTTTTAGTCAAAACCCGAGATCAAGGCATGAGCAAGATTACTTTCTTTTTAAAAGCCAAGGCTCTGTTCTACGCCTTTTTTCTTGGCTTGTGAGTAGAGAGAGATCTTCTCCCTTTACTTTCAGTCTGTGTGTATCTCTGTCTACATTTCTGCTTTTTAAAATAAGCATCTTTATTAATTTTTAAAAAGTGTAACACACCTTTATACAGTGAGAGTAATACTCTACAGCGTAAAGACACATAACACACCTCCATACTGTTAAAGTAATACTCTACTGCATAAACACATGTAACACACCTCTATACAGTTAAAGTGATACTCCACAGCATAAACACATGTAGCACAGATCCTTTATATATTTTAGAGATTAGTTCTCTCTCAGATGTAGGGTTGGCAAAGACCTTTTTGCATTCTATAGGCTGTAGTTTTGTCTTATTGGCCCTGTCATTTGCCTTACAGAAGCTTCTCAGTTTCTGGAGATCTCGTTTACTAATTTTTGTTCTCAGTGTCTGTGCTTCTGGCATTATATTTATGAAATGGTTTCCTGTGCAAATGTGTTCAAGGCTTTTCCTCACTTCTTTTTTTTATCAGGTTCAATGTAACCAGAATTTATCCCTAGTGCATGAACAGTACTTTTTCAAGTTCATTCCCTATAGAGGGATACCTTGCTCAGCCTTGATACTTGAGGGGATTTGGTCCTGTCTAAACTGGATATGACAGACTGTATTGACTCAACTTGGGAGTCCTTATCCTCTCTGATGAGTGGACAGCGGGTGGAGACTGGGGGGTGTAAAAATACTTTTAGATTAAAAAAGAATTTATTTGACATATATAATAGATTGTTTTTCTCTGAGTCTAATTTTCTGGATAATCAGACTTTTAACTGACCTTTCTAAAGGAACAAAAAGCAATTTAAAAGAAAGAAGGAAGTGCACAGAATATTGGTACTAATGGTCCAGGAAATGTTTCCCAGTTTGGAGCAAGGCTAAGAATAAGATCTTATAATTAACAATAAAGAAGATTGTTCAAAAGTAATTATACTTTTTAGAAGTTTTTATAATCGTGCAATAATCTAGACTTTCACACGTTTTCCTCACATATATTTTTTTTAATTAAAAGTTATTTTTAAAGGCGTCCTCCCTCTCTCAGTGGCCATTCATCTAGAGGTAGGACCTGTGAAATGTCCCCCATCTGCACTGGCATGTCCAATAGTGATGTCATTATGTGGGTCTTGTTTAGGCACTCATATTGTTGAAGTTTCATGGATGCAGCTTCCCTGTCGTATCTTGTAGCAGAAGTCCTAGGCCTCTGGACCTTACAGTCTGTCTACTCTTTTTTCTTGATGTTTTCTGGACCTTAAGCATCTAGCTCCTGTTATAGAAAATCAGTTGGGGGCCAGGCACACCACAGTCACTTGCTCTCTGCATTTTGACCAGCTATAGACCTATGTTGCATAAAGAAGCTTCTCTGATGGAGGGTAAGAATCCCACTTGGCAATAGGTTGAGTATTGATCACAGTTAGAAATTACATTGGGTCAGGAAAATGGTGGTAGTAGGTTTTCCCCTAGGATCTATGACCTGTCTGGCCACAGGCAGTTAACTAGATACCAGGCATAAATGCTCTCCTATCTCCTGATAGGCTGTTCAATCCCAAGTGGTCAGCCTTTAAGCACATAATCACACTAAACAGATTCAGTAGGTTATGTATATTTATGAGTATGCATGCAACGATAATAATTATAGAAAAAGAGGTCATGAACTTGAAGGGGAGAGCACAGGAGTAGTTAGAGGGAGAAGAGGAAAATATGTAAATATGGTACTTAGGCTCAAAATTCTCAAAAATAAATATTTTTTTAAAAAAATCTTTAAGAGTGGATGGGATAACTCAGTTGTTAAGAGCACCTGTTGCTCTTGCAGAGAACTGAGCTTTGGTTCCAATGTCCCACATCAGGTGGGTAATAACTACCTGCAACCTATTTCCAGGGGTTCTAACATCCTCTTCTGGTCTTCTCAGGCACCTGCATGTATGTAGTGCTTATACATCCCAGGTGCACATACACACACACACACACACACACACACACACACACACACACACACACTAAGTAAATAAATTAGTTAATATACTTTCAGCTATTTTTATTGTACATGTTTTTGTAGTGCACTGTGATAATTTGATAAAGGCATACGTGATACAATTATATCAGGGCACTTAAAATTTTTATATTTTTACACCTGTCATTTTTTTAATTGAAAAACTTCAAGCAACTCTCCTTTAGCAGTTTATAAAATATAAAATAAATTGTTGGTAACCGTGTTCAATCCAGGAAGCCACAGAACACTAGCCACTTATTTTTCTTGACTGTATTTCTACACTGGTTACCTGGCCTTCTTTTCTTCATCCTGACCATTTGCTTCCTGGCCTTTGAGTGGCCACTGTCCTCCGCTCTATTCTACAGAGTCATCCAGGCTTGGTCTCTGCACACATTTGTTAATAAGAATGCCAACCAGAATTAACAAGATCTTCATATTTATGAATTTTTTTGCCAAATTGAGATGCCACACTGTTTTGGAGTGTGAGGAACACTGAATTAAAAGGTCTGGTTTCTTGGTCTGAAAATAAGAGGATTACCTAATCATCTCAAAGGTACTTGTAGTGAAATATGTCTACTCTCTAAATGGATATTAAAGAATTTGACTAATTGTTCAAATAATTATCCTAATGTTTAACAATATTTGCTGTATCTACATGTTGACATAAATAAAGCTTTTATTTATTACTATTATAATGTTTCTACTTTTAATATGTTCACAAAAATGTTCCATAGTGTTAAATGCCAGAGCCCATTTGTTAACTCACCCCCATGCATCTCATATGTACTGTCATATTTTTAGTTCTTCACTTATTCATGTATTGATTTAAATATTCATTGAGCATAAGCTGCATATCCAACACTTAAAGGCACGCATGAAGGGGACACAAGACATGCTTTCTCCCTGTTCCCTTACATTCCAGTTAGAAAACTAACTCAATATGGAACCTGGCACCTTCGACAACAGTCAAGGTCTCGTTAAGTACTGCAATACTCTGTAAGATTGACTCTATTATCCTAATTTACCAGTAACGAAATTGAAGCAGAGAGAGGTTTAGTAACCTTGGCCAGGTTTGCATTGCCCAGCTGCAGAATAATCATCCAGAAACTAGAAAGGAAAACCCAGAAGGCAAACTATCAGTGTGGCTGTCCTGCTATAGAAGTTCACACAAATAAAATAAGTAGTATAGTTCTAGTAAATGTTCTCTGAAATTTTATTATTTTCTTTATTTAAAAAAAAACTTTCCCTATAACCACCACTGCTCCCCCTCCTTCCCTTCCTCCCAGTCCTCCCTCAGCCTCCCCCCTTCATCCCTCCATCCATTCCCCAGGGAGGGCAAGGAGTCCCAAGGTGGGCCAGTTCAGTCTGGCATATCCAGGTGAGGTAGGTCCGAGTTCCTCATCTCGGTACGAAGGCTGAGTTAGGTCTTCCTCTGTGGGGAATGAGCTTTGAGATGTCAACTCATGCACCAGAAATAAACTCTGGTCTGACTGTAAGAGGCTCCACAAACTACCTACGTCATTTGACAGTCATTTACATTCAGAGGGTTTAGTTCCTTTCCATGAAGGTTCCTCAGCTGTCATTTCAGAGTCAGTGAGCTCCCAATAGCTCAGCCAGCCATCTCTGTGAGTCTCCTCCTCGAGATCCTGATCCCTTTGCTTATATACTCTCTCTCTCTCTTCAGCTGGACCAGAAGCTCGACACGGTGCTTAGCTGTGGATTTCTGCTTCTGCCTCCATCAGTTTCTCAGCAATTTTTATAATAGTATTTAACAAGAAAACTTCAAGCACCCAATAAAGAATGCAGATCAGTCAATATGAAGTGGGGGGCTCAGGGGCTCAAAACTCCAACGGAGGCCTCAGGAAGCCTAGGTCTGGTAACGTTTGAGAAAGAGGTACCGGAGCCATATTCTCTCTCCGGTCTGTGTTTTAAAATGCCTAACATACACTTGTAAGGATAATCATTTTAGCACATTATTACACTGATGATGAACAGCAGACATTATTTGGTGTTTTGACTTTTCACAAAATGCTCCATTGTCACTGCTTGTAAAACAGGTCTATTTTATGTCAATATGGTTCTCATGACTCTCCTTGTTTGACTTCCCATCTATTATGTCAAGAACATTTTCTATTGTAAACTTCTAAATGTCAAACGAAAAATCAGTAACTTGAAGATTCAACACTTCCATCTTCTGCTCACCTGCAAGTCGCGACCACACTGCCACCTAGTGGTCTCTAGTAGCGGCTTCCGCAATGGACCGAAATTCTATTCAAACACTGAAAACTTAGACATCTCTTAACTGGTGCTGGTTCGGCTACTTGGAATATACAGCTCATTTAGTGACTATGAAGCTCCTAGTCTATTCATAAAATTCCACCATGGAACCAACACCTTCCGTGTATTTTTATCTATTGTTGCAGGGGAGAAAAAAATTACTTGTCAGTTTACCTGCTTAAAACAGGTAAAATAACCATTTGTTCTTTTTTATTATCGCCAATGGTTCTTTTCAGATGAACACCAAGATGCCCAGTTAGGGCTGCAGTCATCCCCGGGGCCTATGGAGAGGATTTGCTTGAGCTTATTCATGTAGCATGTAGCAGCCCAGAGGCTCCCTGGCTGTGGAGACATCGTTTTCCTTGCCTCCCCATGTGGATTTCAAGAAAGATGGATGAAGAAAGCTAAGAGTTTTCAAGGCAGAAACTCATAGTGGCAGTGCAACCCTCTTCTGTTACTAATCATGAGTCACCAAGCTCAGCTAAGACTCTGGAGAAGCAGAATACACAAGGTGGCGAGGTCACTGGGCTTAACATAAGACAAATGATGTTGGATGAGGGTCCACTGCGCAGTAGAAGCAGCCTGCCGAACGAGGACATCTATGCGGAGGGATGTGTGAATGTGCCTATTGTGCGACAGGAGCATTCTCTGGGTGTGCAGCAAAAAGTGAGGAGGCCAGCTTGTCTGGAGTTCAGAGAGCAAGAAGTAAGGTACAGAAGCTAAAATCAGGACATCTGGAGGTCAGGTACTGATCTAATTTCTATTAATGAGATCAGTTTGAATTTTCTATAAATGGAAACATACATACATATAGATGTCAATTAGCATAATTATTTTAAGATTTATCTTCGTTATTGAGTTCATTAATAACTCATCACTCTTCATGGCATTGTCTCATAGTCTATGCATCCATTCATCTGGAAATGGGTGTTCCAGCTGTTTCTATTCTTGGATATTACAATAAGAGGTTCAGGTTGCTGTAAGTATTCATTTACAAACTGTGTCAATATGTTCTCACTTAATTTGGATAGTTACATGGAAGTGTAGCTACATCAAATACCAGGTATATTATGCTTTTTGTTTTTTTTAAAAAAATTGATAAACTGTTTTCCATAGTGACAAGACCATTCACGGTATATACACTATCACCCTTCTGTGGTATACGTTTCTCCACAGCCTCCTTCAGCTCTTGCTTTGGTCAGTCTTTTTAATTATTCCAGTAGATGATTGAATTCCATTGTCAGACATATATTGATACTATATTCTTTTTCTTTGTTAACTTTTTATCTTATTACCTTCCTATAAACTGGTTAAATTTAACACTATTCTATTTTGATATTGTCCCATAGCTTATGTACATATAAGTGTTTTTGCTCTTTGTCTTTCTGTTGGGGACATTTTTATTCATTATTTTTGAAGTTCACAGATTATTTTCTTTGCCATTTCAAGTCTATAAATACTTTTGGCTCCCTTACTAATCTTTTTTGTTTGTTTGTAATACCCTTTAATTTCTTTCTCTTGCCCTATTGCTCCAGCCAGTGTTTCAAACACGATATTGAAAGGGAGTGGGGATAGTGAACAGTCTAGCTTGTTCCTGATATCAGAGAGATTGTTTCAAGTTTTTCTCCACGTAGGAGGATGTTTCCGTGGGTCTCTCAAATGTACTTTATTATGCCAAGGAATGTTTCCTCTAGTCCCACCTACTCTTTCTAGTACTTTTTAATCATGAAGGTGTCTTGGATCCTGCTAAAGATTTTTTTTCTACTTCATTAAGATGATCATGTAATTTTTGTCTATAAATCCCACATATGTGGTTTATCACATTTAATAAGTTGTGTGTTTTGAACTATGTAGTATTATGAATGAGACTCAGAGCCAAATATCAGGGGAAGGCTGACATATCAGAGAGAGGAAGCACCACAGTCAATTCTCACCAAACTGTCTTGCAACTTCCTCAGCCCCACTCCTGGTTTCTTCTGCATGTTGCTTCTGTCAGTTGCTTCTGTTTCTGCCTGGTTTCTACAAGCCCTTATATACCTTATCCCATGCAGGTTAGGATTAAAGGCATGTAGCCTTGAACTCACAGAAACAGAAGAAGTTCTGTCTCTGGAGTTATGGAATCAAGGGAGTTGGTCAACACTCCTGGCTTTCCATGTGCTGGGAACAAAAGTGTGTGTGACTGACTCAGCTGTTTATCTTTGTATTCAAGGTTTAAGAATTTCCTGAGCTGTCTGCCTAAGATTTAACTGTGTACTCTCTCCCCAATATTCAGGTTTTATTAAATATGTAATATATATCCACAGAACTATCCCTGTATCTTCTGGATACAGCCAACTTTGTCATGTATATTTGATGTATGTATGTTTGGTTTGCAAGTATTTTATTGAGCATTTGTGAATCTATGTTCACCAGGAATATTGGCCTAGAGATTTCATCTGATTATGTCTTTACTTGGCCTGAACATTAGAATAATACTGGTCTCCCAGAAGGAGTTTTGGGGTGCCTTATCTCTTTTTATTTTTCAAATATTTTAAGAAGTATTGGCTGTGGATAGTCTTTGAATGTCTTGTAGAATTCTGCTGTGCATCTATCTAGACATGGACTTTTAGTAGGAAGACTTTATTACCACTTCAATTTTTTCCTTTCTTGTGAGTGTGTTTGGTGATTTGGCTGAATCTAGAAATTCTTCCATTTCTTTTAGGTTTTCCAGCTTAATGGAATACAAGTTTTTAAAGTATTCTGTTATAACATTCTGAATTTCTTTGGTGTCTATAGTAATATTTCTCTGTTTATTTTGTTTCTGATTCTTTTAATTGGGACCCCTGCTCCCATCCCCAACTGCTCTTCCTCTGTCTGCTACTTGCGCTAAAGATCTGTATACATCTTTCTTATTTTCTTACAGAAACAACTCTTAGATATGTTGATTCTTTGACTCATTTTTGTATTCTTTTTTTTTCAACTTTATTTATTTATTTATTTATTTGCCTTGGTGTTTGCCTGGAACTGGAACTACAGACAGTTGTTAGCTGCCATGTGGGTGCTGGGAATTGAACCCCGGTCCTCTGGAAGAGCAGACGGTGCTCTTAACCGCTGAGCCATCTCTCCAGCCCCCGATTTTTGTATTCTTTAAACACACTTCAGTTTGGCAGATTTGACAGCTCCACAATATCCCATAAAGTTCTCTTTAAACAGATGAGTATCTTAAGGAGATTTAAGTTATAAGAAGAACAAAGTTGTGCTGAATCTGCATATGTAATTACATTCTAGGTGTCTTCTTCTCTTTGTATAGGGCCAGGGTTCTACTTGATTTCATTTACCCTCTGGTTAAAAACTGTCCTACAACCTTTCTTAGACAGCGGGGCTGCTGGCATTTGTTTGCTTCAACTTCAGTAAGCCTGCAAAACTTTTTGCAAGATGTTTACCTTGCAAAAGAATTACAGGTTGAAATTTTATTTTATCTTTTTTTTTTTAGTACTTTCAACATATCATGTTATGTTATTCACATTAATTCCATTAAAAACTATGTCCTTGCTTTAGATTTTATTTTTCACGTTTCATGTATTTTGTAGAAAAGATAAGTTTTCTTACTGTATGGTTATTTTTTAAGGTATCCTGGATGTTTTGCTTTTTTATATAAAGTTTGATATTGCTTTTCAAAAAACAATAAAAAAAAACCCATATCCTCAGCCTTTTCTTTGTTCCTTTGTATGTAGTGTAGTTATGGAATAATTTTGTATGGTTTTCACTGTTTCTTGTATGGTTTTTACTGTATTTCTTGTACTTGGATCTTTTTAAATTATTAGACTTGAGAATTTGTATTTTATCAAACTTACATTTTTTCAATAGTTTTAAAAAATATCTTCTGTATATCTATCATTTCATCTTGGGATTCAATTCTTATATTTTAGATTGATGGAAATTTTCTACTATCCAGTGATGCTTATTAATATTTTCAGAATTTTATCTTATGAATAGCTTCACTTTGGCTGGTTTTGATTTACTATCTCTTAGGGTTCAGTAATCTTTTAATCTCTGGATTTTATTCTCACTTGTTTTCATCTTTTACTTTTAAAAATCTCATACATTATAATTTTGTCTCTGGAAATTAAATTTAGGTTCTTAAAAAACTATATCTCCATATCTATAGCCAACCAACATGCTGTAGTTTAGTTTCCTTTTTTTAAAAAAAAATGTGCTTATTTTATTTTATTTCCATTGGTGTTTTGCCTGCATGGATGTCTGCATGAGGAATTGTGAGTTGCCATGTAGATGCTGGGGATTGAACCTGGGTCTTCTGGAAGAGTAGCCAATGTTCTTAAACTACTGAGCCATCTCTCCAGCCCCCTCAGTCTAATTAATTTCTTAAACATGTAGACTATATAGATTTTATTGTAATCATAGAGTTATCAATTATATTTTTCAGTGTCCTTAGTTATGAATTTCTTGTGTCATTCCTGAGCTTATCTCAGTTGTGTGTTTCTCACTATTTATGAGTCCTGAATCTTACCATGCCCACAAATTTTTCCATATGAGACATTGGAAAAATTTACTATTTTGGTTATACTATAATCTCAAAAATAACAAAAAAGTCTTAAAGATTTTAAATTGTACTATTGTTGATGATTCATGCCTTCTTACAACTCCAACTTTCTTGAACTTTGTTCTGGGACACAATAAGTGAAGACATACCATCTTTTCAAGTTTTGTTGTTAGGCATTCTTAGGCCCTTACAAAACAGTGGTTAGTCTAGACCTAATCTGTGTCCCACTATTGAGGCAAAATTCTTCTGAGTCCTTTATACAAATGTGCCTAGAGTTAGGAGCCCTTCCACTAGGGCTGGTGTGAACAGGCTCCATGTGCAGCTGTGTGTGAGCTCCAAAAATTTCCCCATTTAATCCTATGAGTGCTTCCTGAACTTTGGAGGTTTCCTATAATGTATATGCTGCTCACTTCTAAAGACTGAACAAAGATCGTATATGGTGCTGTGGTTTTCTCTGTGAGTGGCTCTCTCTTCTTGACAGCCCCCCTCTTTTGTAGCTGCTAGTCACTTTCAGCTCTCTGGGTAATCAACATCATTTATTCAACTTAGTTTGTCCATGCTGCTATCTGCCTGCATTGTGGGTATTCATACTGGGCTGTGACCTAAGACATTTTGGTCCTTGTTAAATCTGAATCTCTTCAGAAGTACTGATGCTTAGGAAGAATGTCCCAGGATCTACTACTACATATGTGTGCAAATCATAGTTGTTTCAGTAGAAGAAAAATCATAGCCCTGTCAGTCTATCTTGGTCAAGACCAGAAATTGAAAAGTCATTCATACAATAACTATGTTGCATCTCTGCAAATTTTGTCTTTCAAAAGACATGTTTTGAGTGTAGATGTAATATCTGCTCTGTTTCCCCTGACTTTTTTGACACTCTTATTATTTCCCAAAGCCTCCTACTCTAATAGTTATCAGGGTTTAATTATGTGGTTTGTATGTATGTTTCCTCCATTAGGATAAAAATTTTCATTACTTCATCAATACCTAAAATTGTGCCTCACACATAATAGTTATTCAGCTAATACTTTACATATGCTCAGTGAGCTCACCCCCACTCTTGGAGCGATGTTCATGGACAGCCCTCAGGTCATCATCTTCTCATTGGCACTTCAGGATTCTAGGAAAGTATTGGGCTCACCCATTCTCTTCCGTCTCCCATCCACTTTTCTCTTGGTTCATTGTCCATGGTTGCTAGGCGAAATGATAACTCTTAGTAACAGAAAGGTAGATTGTTGGCGGTAGTTGAGAAGTAGAACCAAATGATGTCTCCTGGGATTTCTCCTTATTCCATCTGTGTGGAATTCTTAAATTATCATAGCCTATGAGCCAGAAAAAGCCACATGTACAATCTGCTTTTTTGATTCTTAGTAGTATAAAGGAGAGGTATTGATTAACCCCTGAAGCCATTTTTTCATTTATAACACGAAATGCTAACAATACAGTTCCCCAGTCTTTTATCTGCAATGGCATTATCTTAAAAGCTATGAAAACCAAGTGCTTTTTCTTAACTTGTTTGACATTGAAACCTGACCTGTGAGATGACTAAGATGAAGCCCTTTAGAAAGGTTTATGGAGTCTCTTAGGATTGTTCAGCACTGCCTGGTTTATCGCATAATATACAGCAAAGGCACAACTTGTCTTTGTTAAAACCAAGACTATAAATCACCAGATCTGGTCCCCAGTGTATGTATCTTAACACAGCATGCATTTAGAGCACATGTTTCCTAAGAGGGCCACAGCACGGATTTATGTGATATTTGGCACTGAGAATAAAGCTGGTTACCACAGTTCAACCTTGGGGAATATAAGATATCAAGGTTTTCTATCATGATGCCTTTGACAACACCCCCCATATGAAGACACATTCTCAACCCCTCTGAAAGAACATGTGTAAGCTACAGGCCACCTTTCTCTACAAAGGGTACATGTAGCTTCCTCCCTTTTTTCTCACAGGTCTCCTTTCTCTCCTCCTCAAGTCCTACTATGTTAATCTCTTGAAAACACAATGGAAGATAGAAATCCTCTCCCCCAGAACTGCCCCTTAGCACAGTACATGTTTTTACAAATGCTCTGGTCAAATCCCACACTCCTCAAGGCCTGCATGAGATCCTGCTTTAGGGAGTTAATCATTAAGAAATAAAATAAAGAAATAAAATAAAATGATATGTCTATCATTATATATGGTGAATCATTGTTAAGCAATAATTTAAAATCATGCCCCAATTATTTCATATTTTTAAAACTTAGAATTTGTAAAGATATATAATCAAAATAACTACAAATTCTTCATAAATCACTATACCAATTATGCACTCTCTAAGGATGTTACCAGCTCTGTTTTTTTTTTCTGATCCTATTCTTTCCAACAACTTAAATTCATGTAACATGCAAAACTATTATTTTTATAAATTATCTCTACAAATCCTTGTGCATCTCTTGAGAGTCAAAAAAGACATTAACATCATTTTACAGATTTGAAATTGTAATTTCAAAAAGGCAAAGTGACCTTTTTCTGGGGTCACACGACTTGGTTTCTGAATTACATCTAACAATACCCCAAGAAAGCTTAAAACAAAAAAAAAACCAAAAAAGCAAAATTTCATTCATAAGACATTTAATTCAGCCGGGATGTTTTTATAAGTCCCCTGCTTGAGGGAAGGTAAACCTCCCCACTCCTTCCTCTGGGGACATGGCAATTTTCCTGAAGCTAGATCTGTGAAGAATTTCCACCTGTCACTTCATTAATTATAGAATTCAAATTCAATATTGTAAGGATTCCTGGCATGCCATGTAAGGAAACCAACATGGTGCCAGCAGAATGCACCTAGGCGTGGCTACGTAAATCCATGCCATGTCACCCTTTCTCTTAAAAGGAGACACCATGTTGCAGTCTGTCACTTCTTTCTTCTGCTTCTCTGCTCCTGTACTCCCTGGCAACTCTCTTGAATAAATTCTTATGTGGCCCTGGTAGTGTGTGTGTGTGTGTGTGTGTGTGTGTGTGTGTGTGTGTGTGTGTGTGTGTTTCTTCTCACACGCGAAACCAACAAATATCCTCACTGAGTCCTTCTTATGTCTAAATCCCACCTGATCTTCTCTAGTGACGAGTTGGGCTTTGTCAACAACAGGACTTAGACAGAAGTGAGTTTGGTGCCTTGAGAACATGTCCAGAAGGGTTTCAGGGCAAAGGGTTAATATTTGAGAGAAGCAGCCAAGAGGTTCTACTGATAGGAATATTAATAACAATTTTTGAAAATCTCCAAATACTTGAGGAGTGTGTTTAAGCTATTTTTAAACTATTTGAACTAATGCCAGTGCTATTTTTGAGCAAATCCAGCTGTAAGAAAATATACCTTTGATTTTCTGAGTGAGGTTAAGACCTATAATCTTCAGGCTTTTAAGGGAAGAGCCATGAACCAGTCTAGATAACTATTGAAATTTGTAAAGGATTTTTAATGCATCCTGTCTTGCTCATTCATATCTGTTTGGGGAGTAGGTCTTATATTTCAAAATCTCTCTGGGGCTGTTTTCAGCTCTGAGTGTTGCTTTCTCAAAGAGATGATAACAGTTTGAGGCTTTAAGGGGAGAGAGAGAGAGAGAGAGAGAGAGAGAGAGAGAGAGAGAGACTGTGCTTTGCCCCTTTGTTTCTCTAGCCTTTATCTTTAATCAAGACTATAATAAGCATCTCCCCAACTCATCCACTTTTGCGTTCTCCATCTTTTCTCCTACTAACAGAATTTCAAAGGAACATCTGAGAATCCTGGCTACCCACAGCAGACTAAACACACATATTTGTTGTTGCGCCTTTCTGCCATTTCAAAATGAAAATGAATGTGTAAAAAAAAAACTAAATCTTCAAACACAAAGAGAATGAAAGAGTAGATAACAGTGGATGAGAGATGTCAACAAGGCTATGGACTTGGGAAAACTGATGGTGCATAGTCATTGATTTAGCAGACAAGCGAAGACTGTGAGCTGGTGGAGAGGAAACTGCTTTTCTAACACTCAGAAAGAACTCTTAAAAATGATGGGTACTCCTGAAAGTACCCGTGGTAGGGCTACAGACTGGAGGATATATTGAAAGTGTATCTGTTAGACCTGCAGATCTCCCCAGAACATTCAAAGAGAGATTTACAGCTAAAATGGACAGACAGATAGCATTGGTGAAAGGCAATACAGAAAATGGAGCAATTAAATAGAGTGTACTAAGTGAAAGATAAGACTTCCAATTCCCACCCTCATTCCTGCTAAATTACTCATAGCATATATACATATATAAACAAAAAGTATCTCACCCAAAAATTTGCCCCCAAATTTGTCCTTCCTTGAGTGATAAAGTTTAGCTAAAACCAACTTCGATGCATATTAAGCTGTACCCAGTCTTGACATGTATACACATTGTGACCTGGCCTAATAATTCAACAAGTGGGTCTCAGACAATCACAGCATCCATGCTTCAGTCAATCCCAATTGTTGACTGGTCAGACTAGACTTATACTAAAGCCAATGCTGACCACAGCCAAGGAAGTCTCTGCCACTTTCTTCTCTTTGTGCGTATGGTTGAGGGACATTCTGAACAATCTTCAGTCTGCACTGCTGCCTTCCACCGAAAAGCTTTCCTTGACGAAGTAAACCTCACTCTTAGAGTATTTTTTTCCTTTTATCTTCTTACAATTAAAATATTTGACAAATAAGGTGGGTTTAAAAAATAGGACACAGATCCTCTCAAATTCTGGCCCACATTGCAGAAGAATAACTTGTTGCTAAGTTCCATGTAACTGGTATAAAAATCCCCCCACAATCTCCTTGTCGACACAGCTAGACCAAGGCAAGATTCCAACTCTGACTAGAAGGTAAGAACTCCTTTCTCACTCCTTCCTCTCAATGTTGCTAGATGGTTTCTTTAGTGGACATTGTTGTCCACTCTTGATAAATGTTTGGCTTTCATGATAAGGTGAAGCAAAGTTTCAGCTTGCACCATGAATGTGTCTGCCAATGCTTGTTTTTGTGTTTATCTAAGCCTGATAAATCTAATATATTTCTTTGGCTACTGGATTTGTTGTTATGTTGAAGTGCCAAGCAAGCCAAGGAGGTTGAAAAAATTATATCAGCACTATTAAATATGCATTTTCAATGAGTCTTCATTTTGTTATTCTTGAAGAGCAACTCAGATCCTTAAGCATTTGAGATATACAACCTACAGTTGTAGGGCACAGGAATTCACAGGTGCTAAATTATCTACATAGAGCACATTTATGGTCTGTTTTGGGTTCAATAGAAGTACATTACATATTGCCAGGAAAAAAATTACAGCACCAAAATAGAATATAAAACTTACAGAGTCCAGAAAATTGTGCTTCCAACCTCCTAATTAGGACCATGTATGTGCACAGATTATTGTAATTTTTGTAATGATGTGATATACTGTTCTTTGCTTTTGTTATTAAAATTTAAATATTGTGATTAATCAAAAGCTGTTCTTAGAAGATGGAGAAAATTAACATTGGAAAGCAAATTATTCCATTGGTTAATGATAAAATAAAACATTAAATATTTTTATGAATAATAACTTTTCATAAAGAACCTAAAATGTACTAGAAATTAGATGTTCTCGGAAGGTGAATTACATTCATGTTACAGGTGCTATGGTATCCATCAGATATGGAGACAGCTGTCACGGTGATGACTTACATTCTTCTCAATAATTAAAACTGATTAAATTGTAAGACTTATCAGATAATTCTGAGATCATGGAATAGAACAACCATGAAGATGCCACCCTTATTCCTCTATGCATCTGAGGCCCATTTGAGGGTTGAATTTAGGACAAGAGATTATGCTGAACAACAGGCATTATTCTGATTGAATAAGAGAATTACCCACAATTTTGTAAATTGGACAAAATTTTCTTTCTTTCCTCTCATATTATTACATGATTGCTTCCTGAACCAGAAGGAGAAAAGTGGGCTTCTTGAAGTATCTAATTAAGAGAGTGTTCAATGGAGAGTTTTACTTCCCCCGGCTAAGGGTTGGCATTGGACTGTCAAGGACAAACACAGCAGCAATGTAGATGGATCCCACATCCCTCCTATCTCCTGCTTGCTCAGGGCTGGGTACCAGGAACCTTATCCTTCTTGACGATGTTCAGGGTTATTGCTGCTCTTCAAATCCTCTGTGAAGCTGTGGGGGCTGTGACTTGGGTACTTCTCACCATACCTATGCCTGTTGGGCTGATTTTGTTTGTCTAGGGATCTCACCTGGTAACAACCTAACAATGCTATGGAGTGAAGTTGGATTCGGATGCTGAATTTAGCCGAATTTAAAGTTTAACATGTAAGCTCTTACCACTTTTATTCTAGATTCTCACAACACAAGAATTATTGTCTGCCTTTTCAGAACATATCAAATACAAATGTTTAAAATTCCATCCCTCCATTTTTAATTTAAATTCCACTCAGTGAACTTGGAGATGGCTGTGGTCCTCAGCCTTCCTAATGCTGTGACCCTCCCACATAAAATTATTTTTGTTGTTACTTCATAACTATATTTTGCTGTTCTTCTGAGTCATAGCATAAATACTTTTGAAAATAGAGGTTTACTAAAGGGTTGTGGCCCACAGATTGAGAACCACTGAGGTAAAATGAAATGATAGCAGAAGAGCCCAAAGTAGAAGACAAGTCTCACTATAAGGAGTCAAGTGTTCATTTGCCAGTTACTAACTTTGTGAAGTCATTCAAAGACTCAGAGTTTTTAATCATTAAAATGTAAATAATCATTGAATGTGTTTCATGAGGATTAAAGATATTACACAATAATAGTACAAATTCGGAGCTTGACAGATGGTTCAGAGAATAAGAACACTGGAGACTCGTTCAGAGGACCTGGGTTCTTTTATCAGCACCAACTTAGTACTCACAGTTGTCTATCACCCTGGTCCCAGGGAACTCAAAGCTTTCTTCTGTCCTCTTCAGGCACCGGTCACACAAACGATAAGCAGGCATACATGCAGGCAATACACCTGTACATATAAATTTTCATTTTAAAAGCTGAATAGTACAAACTCATTGTTTCAGTAAATGTCTGCTATTCTAATACGAATGTTGGTATTTCTCATATGAAAGGTAAGTAGGTACCTACCCTGCTTGCTCAAGAAGTTGAGACCCATTTGCCCTGTAGTTAGGTGAAAATATTATTTGAACATCTTGATTTCCTTCTGCAGCAAAGAAAGCATTGTGTTAAAGGAATCTTTGCAAGTCCCTTGTTTGAGAGTTTAAACTATTTTCTTAGACTCTACCCATGAGCCTCCCAATTTATTTCACCTGAACCCA
Organism: Sigmodon hispidus; assembly: GCA_004025045.1. Classification (NCBI taxonomy): domain Eukaryota; kingdom Metazoa; phylum Chordata; class Mammalia; order Rodentia; family Cricetidae; genus Sigmodon; species Sigmodon hispidus. The sequence goes on along the minus strand of PVIH01000551.1, from coordinate 281,130 downwards.
TTATGAGGTCCAATGGGACATTATCAAAATTGAGTCTTGGAAATTTGCCAAAGCAGATGAATCTCCTGGGTGTAGTGGGATTATGCTAGTATTATAAATATTTGTCCGCCTATGAGTTTAATAAAAGCTGATTGACCAAAGGCAAACAGGAAGTATGGGCAGGTCTACCAGGCTAAGAAAACTTAGGAACATCTCAGAGATAGACACCAGACAGATGCCAGAGAGCTGCCAGAGAGAACAGCCCCAGACTCAACGAAGAGACGCAGCAGATGCAGAGGAAAGAAGCTGAAATGCTGCTCTGAGAAAAGGTACTGAGCCGCACTGTTGAACAAGATGGGTTAGATTGAGAGCAAACGCTAGTAAATCATATGCCTGGACCCTAGGTCAAACAGCATAAAAATAATATAAGCCTGTGTGTGATTATTTGAGGCTAAGTGGGGCAGAGTGGGTCTAAACCCCTGGTCCAGGCCCGGAAAGTAGGGGCCAGAACCATATATGACACCTGGGTTATCTCAACAATCAGATTCTTCCTCAGGACATTTCCCACAAGTGAAACACAGGTAAGGAGCTTGGGATGGTTTGTGAACTTGTTAGAAAAATGAAGTTAAGATACATTGACCAGGGCCTCTTGACACTCCCAGAGATTCAGAGGACTCAAAAGCCCAAGATAGTCTTCCCATTCTTAGAAGAAATGCTTTAATACCCTGAGAACCAGATTGCTGTTCACTCTAGTACCTCAAATACTAGGACTAACACAGCTCTAAGTAAAGAAATCCAACTGAAAGAAGGAAAATTCAAACAAAACGTTTGTTGGCAGACCAAATGTAGAATAGAGAATAGGCAAAACCTACTGGGAATACATTTTAGGTAATTTCACCTTTAGAAACTTTATTTTCAAGTGCCCTTTGGCTGCATAAATTTATGTCAAAAGCTATGAAAAATATGGGTTGTAACTGGCAACTCAAAAACTGGCTTCTTGCAGGTCTTTATTTTGTAATAACTGTCTTTAACATGAGAGATGCCAAGTTATTTCAGTCCAAAATCAATATACTCATATAGACTATTGACTTGGATGGCTAAATTAAATGAGCATTGTCTCACTACCTATTGTAACTAAAGCTTTTTTTAAAAAAAAAAAATCTATCTCACAGACATAATCATTAAGAGTCAATCTATAAATTAATTTTGTAGTAAAATTAAAATTAAGTAAAAATGAACTGAGGTTCATAATTACTCAACTTTCCAAAGTAAGTTCTCCATATTTCTTACATCATACAAAGCAATCTACCTATAAATATTAAACCCTCTTTACCTTTATTAAATTGCAAACCTAGGTCTCCTTGGTTGACATTCTAATTCCTCTCTTAAAAGAATATTTGACTGATATTTTTAATAAAGTCTCAGGAGAGTATTTATCTTTCCAGATAATGAACACTTTCTAGTAATCAAAAACAAAGAAAGAATAAATGGGGAATAAAAAGAAAACTCCAAATCTATCCCCCATGCTCAAAAGGAAATTAACTACTTAATTTTCAATGATAGGAACAAAATTAAAATATGAAGACCTTTATTAATTTTTTTAAAGAGACTAGAGAAATGACTCATGGGTAAGAGTGCTGCTGGCCAATCATACCAACCACATAAAGAGCCAGGTAGGGAAGTGCACAAACCTGTAACCCAGAGCTGAGGGTGCTGGGCAGAGACAGGAGGATTGTGGGGGGGGTTGCTGGTTTCCAACCCAACTCTAAGCTCAGAGGATGCTCCAGCTTCAAAGGAGTAAGGGAGAGAATGAGAAAGCATTGCATCCAAACATCCAACACCTTCATCTACTCAACATAAGTGACACAAACATGCAGATATGTACAGGGGGAGAAGAAGACAGAGACAAACAAAGAGACAGACAGATAGAGAAAGAGAGACAAAGGCAGGCAGATAGAAAAGGAGAGAGAGATGCAGAAAAAGACAGAGAGGAGAGAAGAGAAAGAAAAGAAACAGAGATAGACAGAGGGAGGGAGAGAGGGGGGAGAGAGAGAGAAGAGAAAGAAAAGAAAGAAAGAAACAGAGATAGACAGACAGAGAATGAGGGAGGGACCCAGAGAAAGACACACACACACACACACACACACACACACAGATTGGGAGAGACAGAGAAAGACAGAAATACACATACAAAAGTAGTGATAAATAAATGGAGAGGGAGGCAAAGAGAGAGGGAGGGGAAGAGTGAAGCAAGGAGAGAGAGAGAGAGAGAGAGAGAGAGAGAGAGAGAGAGAGAGAGAGAGAGAGAGAGAGATTTTCAGAATGACAGTACAGCAGAGTTTTAGACAAAGAATGAGGCCTTCTTCTTAGTGTGGACCTGAACAGATCTTGAACTGCTGAAACCAGTCCTATATATAGCTCTCATCACCTCATAAATGATTTCTTAAACTTCTCAAATGCTTTGTTTTCTATTATTTTGACCACGTTTACAAAATTTAATCTTTGAGTTTGCAAATATCACAGGCCATTTTAGATACATTAGTATATGTCTAAAAACACAGAAGATAGAGGAAAATACAATAAAAGAAGTTACAATAGCCATTAGAGTGTCAGATCCACCTGACAAGTCATCAGGGTCACTAAGGGCATGCAGCAGCTGAACATATAAAAGGAGATAGGAAAGAAATCAGGACGGATCTGTTTAGGCACCACCTTCACTATTGGTTGGAGACCTATCCAGGGACATCCTGTAAGTTCCTGGAGGTTTCCCTAGCTAGCACCTGGTCTCTTTCCAACCCCACACTGACTTTCTCTATTAAGATCTCCATCTCTTTTTTTTTCTCTCCCTCTTTGAGGCTTCTCTCACTCAACCATCTCCTTCTCTCATGCTTTGTTCCCACCTGTTTTTGGTTGCAACCCCTTATGCTCCCAATTAATTAGCTAAGGAAATCTTCTCTATTTTGTCCTCCCTTGGGAATCCCTGGATGTCTCTCTTAAGTCCCTTCTGATCTCAAGCTGTTCAAGGGTTGTGGTTTGCAGGTTGGGTTTTCTTTGCTTTTTGTCTAAAGTCCACTTGTGAGTAAGTACATCCCGTGTGTGCCTATCTTTCTGGGCTTGTGATACCTCACTGTGGTGATATGTTACATATTTAATAAAACCTGGAATATCAAGAAATTAGCCCACAAGTCAAACTAGATCCCGAGGGATCTCCAGAATTTCTGGATCTCTGTAAGTACAAGGTCAAACAGCTGGGCTTCAATGGCACACACCTTTAATCGCAGCATGGGGAAAGCAGAGGAATGGTGACCTATGCCTTTAATCCTATAACTCCAGAGACAGAGATGTTTCTGTGTTTCTGTGAATTCAAGGCTGACTACCAAATAGAGTAGCTCATACCTTGAATCTTAACCTGGATGGGATACAGCTGGGCAAAGAATGTATTTAAGGCAGGCTTAGGAAAACAGGAGGCAATTAAAAGCAAACAGGAGCAAAGCTGAAGAAGCTGGAAGATAGTTGGGTGAGATTTGTGTTTCCATTCTCTGATATTACATCCTTTCGACGATATCTGATATCTGGTTCTGAGTTTCTTTCATTTACAACCAGAATTCATGCAGCACCTCACTCAGGAGGATATTCTCCAAATCCATCCATTTGCCTGCAAATTTTAGGATATCATTTTTTGTTACTATTGAGTAGTACTCCATTGTGTAGCTGTAACACAGTCTGTTAATCCATTCTTCAGTTGAGGGACATCTAGGCTGCTTCCAGGTTCTTGCTATTACAAATAATGCTGCTATGAACATAGTTGAGCTAATGCTTTTGGAGTGGAAATGTGCGTTCTTTGAGTATATGCCTGAGTGGTATTGCTGGATCCTTGCGGAGATCGATTCCCAGTTTTCTGAGGAACTGCCATACTGCATCCAAAGTGACTGTACAAGTTTACACTCCCACCAACAAGAGAGGAGTGTTTCCCTTGCTCCACATCCTTTCCAGCATAGGCTGTCATCTGTGTTTTAAATCTTAGTCATTCTTACAGGTGTAAGGTATCAAAGTTGTTTTGATTTGCATTTCTCTTATGGCTAAATGTTGACCATTTTTTCAAGTGACTTTCAGCCATTTCTAATTCTTCTGTTGAGAATTCCCTTTTTAGCTCTGAACCCCATTTTTTGGACTCTAGTTTCTTGAGTTCTCTATATATTTTAGAGATCAGTCCTCTGTCAGTTGTAGGGTTGCTGAAGATCTTTTCCCATTCTGTAGGCTCTTGGTTAGTCTTATTGACTGTGTCCTTGGCCTTACAGATGCTTCTCAGTTTGAGGAGATCCCACTTATTAATTGTTCTTATTGGCTGTGCTACTGGTGTTATATTTAGAAAGTGGTCACCTGTGCCAGTACATTGAAGGGTATTTCCCATTTTCTTTTCCATCAAGTTCAGTGTAGCTAGGTTTATGTTGAGGTCTTTGATCCACTTGGATTTGAGTTTTGTGCAGGGTGATAGGATTGGATCTATTTGCACTCTGCTACATACTACCATCCTGTTATGCCAACACTATGTGTTGAAGATACTATCTTTTTCCATTGAACATTTTTGGCCTCCTTGCCAAAAATCAGGTGTTCATAGGTGTGTGGGTTAATATCAGGGTCTTCTATTTGATTCCATTGATCCACAAGTCTATTTTTATGCCAATATCCAGCTGTTTTCATTACTGTTGCTCTATAGTATAGCTTGAAGTCAGAGATAGTGATTCCTCCTGTAATTCTTTTATTGAGCAGGATTGTATTAGCAATCCTGGGTTTCCTGTTATGAAGTTGAGAATTGTTCTTTCAAGGTCTGTAAAAAATTGTGTTGGGATTTTGATGGGAATTGCATTGAATTTGTAGATTACTTTTGGTAAAATTGACATTTTTACCATGTTGATCCTACCTATCCAGGAGCATGGGAGATCTTTCCATTTTCTTGAATTTCTTTCTTCAATGACTTAAAGTTTTTGTCTAACAGCTCTGCTACTTCTTTGGTTATAGTTATGCCAAGATATTTAATGCAATTTGCAACTATAATAAAGGGTGATGTTTCTCTTATTTCTTTTTCAGCCCTTTTATTCTTAGTATATAGGAGAGCTATCAGTTTGTTTTTTGTTTTGGGGGGGTTTTTTTAAGTTAATATTCTACCCTACTACATTGTTGAAGGTGTTTATCAGCTGTAGGAGTTCCCTGGTAGAATTTTGGGTGTCACTTAAGTAAGTGATCATATCATCTGCTGAGATAGTTTAACTTCTTCCTGTCCAATTTGTATCCTCTTAATCTCCTTTTGTACTCATATTGCTTTAGTTAGAACTTCAAGAACTATATTAAATAGATAAGAAGAGAGAGGACAGCCTTGTCTTGTTCCTGATTTTAGTGGGATTGCTTTGAGCTTTTCTCCATTTAGTTTGATGTTGGCTGTCAGCTTACTGTATATCACCTTTTTATATTTAGGTATTTTCCCTGTATTCCTGATCTCTCTAGGACTTTTATCATGAAGCAATGTTAGATTTTGTCAAAATCTTTTTCAGCATCTAATAAGAATATCATGTGTTTTTTTCTTTTAGTTTGTTTATATGACAGATGACATTCACAGTTTTTTGTAAGTTGAACATCCCTACATCTCTGGAATGAAGCTTTACTTGATCATGGTGGATGGTTTTGGGGTTTTTTTGATATGTTGTTGGACTTTGTTTGCCAAAATTGAGCATTTTTTAAAATAATGTTCATGAGAGAGATTGGTCTGTAATTCTCTTTCTTTGTTGCATGTTTGAATGGCTTGAGTATCAGGGTGATTGTGGCCCTGAGTTTGGCAATGTTCCTTCAGTTTCTACTGTATGGAAAAGTTTTAGGAATATTGGTATTAGTTCTTCTTGGAATGTCTGGTAAAAGTCTGCTCTGAAACCATCTAATCCTGAGCTGTTTTTTCTTTTTCTTTTTTACTTGGGAGACTTTTAATAAGAGCTTCAATTTCCTTTGGGGTTATAGATCTGTTTAGGTATTTAACTGATCTTGATTTAATTTTGGTAAGTGGTACCTGTCCATAAAGCTGTCCTTTTTTTCTAGGTTTTTCATTTTAGTAGAGTATAGATTTTCAAAGTATGACCTGATAATTCTCTGGATTTTCTAGGTGTCTGTTGTTATGTCCCTCTCTTCATTTATGATTTTATTAATTTGGATTCTCTCTCTGCTTTTTAGTTAGTTTGGATAAGGTTTTATCTATCTTCTTGAGTTTCTCAAAGAACCAATTCTCTGATTCATTGATGCTTTGTATTGTTCTCTTAGTTTCTATTGTATTGATTTCAGCCCTGAGTTTGATTATTTTCTGCTGTCTACTCCTTCTAGGTGAGTTTGCTTCTAATTGTTCTAAAGCCTTCAGCTGTGCAGTTAGGTCTCTTGTGCGAGATTTCAATAGGTTTTTCATATAGGCATCTAGTGTTCTGAGTTTTCCTCATAAGACTGCTTTCATTGTGTCCCATAAGTTTGTGTGTGTTGTGCACTCATTTTTCATTAAATTCTAGGAAGTCTTTGATTTCTTTTTTAACTTCTTCCTTGACTCAGAGGTGATTCGATTGGAGATGTTTAGTTGCCATGAGTTTGTAAGCTTTCTGTGATTTTTTTGTTATTAAACTCTAACTTTAGACCATGGTGATCTGATATGACACAAGGAATTATTCCCATTTTTGTATCTATTGATATTTGCTATATGACTGAGTATGTGGTTAATTTTAGAGAAAGTTCCATGGATTACTGAGAAATATGTATATTCCTTTGTATTTATGTGGAAGGTTTTGTATATGGTTCATAATATCTGTTAGATCCCTTATTTCTCTGTTGAGTTTCTGTTTGGTTGACCTATCCAAGGGTAAAAGTGGGCTATTGAAGTCTCCCACTATTAGTGTGTGCCACTTGATGTGAAGTTTAACAGTAGTGTTTATTTTACATATATAGGTGCCCTTGTGTTGGGGGCATAAATATTCAGAATTGAGTCTTCATCTTGGTGGATTTTTTCTGAAATGAATAAGTAAAATCCATCCTGGTCTCTTTTGATTGATTTTAGTTTAAAGTCTATTTTGTTAGATATTAGGATGGCTACACCAGCTTGTTTCTTAGGACTATTTAGTTGGAAATTCTTTTCCCAACCCTTTACTATGAGCCTGTGTCTGTCTTTGAAGTTGAGGTGTGTTTCTTGTATGTAGCAGAACGATGGCTTCTGTGTTTGATCCATCATGTTAGAATGTGTCTTTTTTAATAGGTGAATTGAGTCCATTGACATGAAGGGAAATTAATGACCAATAATTGTTATTTCCTGTTATTTTTGGTGGTAGCTTGTGTGTATTTCCCTTCTTTGGGCTTTTCTTCTGTGGGGTTAATGATTGTTTGTGGTTTCATGGGTTTATCTGGTTTTCTTAGGTTGAAGTTTTCCCTCTAGTGCTTTCTGTAGGTCTGGATTTGTAGATAGGTATTGTTTAAATCTGGTTTTGTCCTGAAAATATCTTGTTTATTCCATCTATAGTGATTGATAGTTTTGCTGAGTATAGTAGTCTGGGCAGCTATGATCTTTTATTTTCTGTATAACATCTGATCAGAACCTTCTTGTTTCCATTGTTTCTACTGAGTAGTCAGGTGTAATTCTGATGGGTCTGCCTTTAGAGGTAATATGGCCTTTAGCCTTTGCAGCTCTTAGGATTTTTCTTTGTTCTGTAGGTTTACTGGCTTGATTATTATGTGGTGAGCAGATGTTTTTGAGGGGGAAGTCTATTCTATTTGGTTCTGTAAACTTGTTTCTTTATAGGCATTTTCTTCTTTAGGTTGAGAACATTTTCTTCTATGATTAGGTTGGATATATTTTTGTGCCTTTGTGTTGGTATTTTCTCCTTCTTTGATTTCAATTATTCTCAGGTTTGGCCTTTTCATGGTATCCTAGCTTTTCTGGATGTTTTGTGTTATGACTTTTTTGGTTTTAGTATTTTCTTTCTTTTTTTGTTTTTTTTTTTCTCCTTAGATAATATATATTAAAAATAAACCTCCAATTCAGGGTATAAAAACAGCAAAGGCACTTGGGGTGGGGGTAGAGGGGTAACCCCTCCATAGGCAATACTGAGACAGCCTGAAAATTGGGTATTATGGTGGTACTCTGGGGGTGAAGTCCTGAGTCCCCCAAGCAAAGGCAGGCAGGAGAAAGGCAGAAGCCAGTGTGGGAAGCAGGGACCCCGGCAGGTCCCCTATCAGGGTTTTAGTATTTTCATTAACTGACATATATGTTTCTACTATTAAATCTTCCACTCCAGAGATTCTCTCTTCCATCTCTTGGATTCTGTTGGTTATGCTTGAATCTGTAGTTCCCATTATTTCTTAAGGTTTTTCTTTTCCACTTTGCCTCCATTTGTGCCTTCTTTATTGCTTATATTTTGATTTTTAATCCCTGGAATGTTTCTTTCACCTGTTGGTTTTCTTTTTCTTGGTTTTCTTTATTTTCTTTCATAGATTTGTTAATCTCTTTCAATTTTTTCTTTGTATTTTCTTATATTTCTTTAAGGGAGTTTTTTAATATCATCTTTTAAAGCTTCTATTATTTTCATAAAGTTGTTTTTAAGGCCATTTTCTTCTGCTTTTTCTTCATTGTTATGCTCAGGTCTTGATGTTGTAGAACCACCAGCTTCTTCTGATGGTGTCTTGTTGCATTGGCATCTACCCATTGCTTTCTCGGTTCACTCTTAATCAATTCTTGGTCAGCTCTCCATCAGCTCTTTTTTTTTCCTTCCTCTTTATTTATTTTGTATTTATCCAAAAAATTAAAATGAATTTAAAATGCTGAAAAGTTAACAATAACTATAAAGAAGATAAAAATCATAAGCATGACTTATCAAGGGTGATAATGCAAATAAGATGGCTACACATATATTTACTTTGTGTTCAGCTTTCCCTCTGAATTTTTTTTTCCATCCCTGTAAATCCTTATTCAAGGTCCCATCCCCCTCCCACCACATCAGGTCATTTTACTTCTCTGCAACTCCCCATCCCCTCCCTGAGCAGGGAGCAGACAGTCCTATGGTCCCACTGACCCAATAATGCTTGGATCAGTCTCCACTCCTGGCCAAATCCAGTTTTGTCCACCCTCCCTCAAGAGTGAGTCAGGTGTTCCTATAGTTGGAGTGGGGTCCAAAGGGTCAGTCCAGGGTCTTTCTGATCCCAAGATGTTCAATGGTTGTGGTTTGTTGCTTGGGCATGCTAGGCTTTTCTTCTTGTTTGTTTGTTTAGAGACCACTAATGAGTGAGTACATCCCCTGCTTATCTTTCTGAGATTGTGATACCTCGCTCAGGAGGATATTTTCCAAATCCATCCATTTGCCTGCTAATTTTAGAATATCATTTTTTCTTACTGCTGAGTAGTATTCCATTGTGTAAATGTACCACAATTTGTTAATTCATTCGTCAGTTGAGGGACATCTAGGTTATTTCCAGGTTCTTGCTATTACAAATAATGCTGCTATGAACATAGTTGAGCTAATACCTTTGGAGTGTGAATGTGCCTCTTTAGGGTATACACCCAGAAGTGGTAGTGCTGGGTTCTTGGGGAGATTGATTCTCAATTTTCTGAGAAACCGCCATATTGCATTCCAAAGTGGCTGAACAAGCTTACACTCCCTCCAACAATGGAGGAGTGTTCCCCTTGTTCCACATCCTCTCCAACATAGGCTGTCATCTGTGTCTTTTATCTTAGCCAATCTAACAGGTGTTAGGTGGTATCTCAAAGTTGTTTTGATTTGCATTTCTCTGATGGCTAAAGATGAGGAGCACTTTTTCAGGTGTCTTTCAGCCATTCGTAGTTCCTCTGCTAAGAATTCCCTTTTTAGATCTGAACCCCATTTTTTGATTGGGTTATTCAAGGTTTTGGGCTCTAGATTCTTGAGCTCTTTATATATCCTAGACATCAGTCCTCTATCACTTGTAGGGTTGGTGAAAATCTTTTCCCATTCTGTAGGCTGTTGTTTTGTCCTATTGACAGTGTCCTTGGCTTTACAGAAGCTTCCTAGCTTCAGGAGATCCCACTTATTGATTGTTGGTCTTAGTGTCTGTGCCACTGGTGTTATATTTAGGAAGTGGTCGCCTGTACCAATTTGTAGAATTGTATTGCCCACTTTCTTTTCTATCAAGTTCAAAGTTGCTGGGTTTATGTTGAGGTCTTTGATCCACTTGGATTTGAGTTTTGTGCAGGGTGACAGGCTAGGATCTATTTGCATTTTTCTGCACACTTCCATCCAGCTATGCCAACACCATTTGTTAAATATACTATCTTTTTTCCATTGAATGTTTTGGGCCTCTTTGTCAAAGATCAGGTGTTAATAGGTTTTTGGGTTAATGTCTGGATCCTCAATTCTATTCCATTGGTCCACAAGTCTGTTTTTATGCCAGTACCAGGCTGTTTTTATTACTGTAGCTCTATATTATAGCTTGAAATCAGGGATGGTAATACCTCCTGAGGTTCTTTGTTGAGTAAGATTGTTTTGGCAATCCTGGTTTTCCTGTTATTCAAAATGAAGTTGAGTATTGTTCTTTCAAGGTCCAAAAAATATTGTGTCGGGATTTTGATGGGCAGTGCATTGAATCTGTGGATTGCCTTTGATAGAATTGCCATTTTTACTATGTTGATCCTACCAATCCAGGAACATGGGAGAGCTTTCCATTTTCTGATATCATCTTCAATTTCTTTCTTCAGTGATTTAAAATTTTTGTCAAATAGGTCTGTTACTTCTTTGGTTATAGTTACTCCAAGGTATTTAATACTGTTTGCAGCTATTATGAAAGGTAATGTTTCCCTTATTTCTTTTTCAGCTCTTCTATCTTTAGTGTATAGAAGGGCTACTGATTTCTTTGAGTTAATCTTGTATCCTGCTACATTGCTGAAGGTGTTTATCAGCTGTAGCAATTCCTTGGAAGAATTTTGTTGGTCACTTATGTATAAATCATATCATCTGCAAATAGAGATAGTTTCACTTCTTCTTCTTTTCCAATTTGTATCCCCTTAATCTCTTTTCGTTCCCTTATTGCTTTAGCTAAAACTTCAAGAACTATATTGAATAGATAAGGGGAGAGAGGACATCCTTGTCTAGTTCCTGACTTTAGTGGGATTGCTTTGAGTTTTTCTCCATTAAGTTTGATACTGGCTGTCGGCTTCTTGTAAATTGCCTTAATTATATTTAGGTATTCTCCCTGTATTCCTGATATCTTCAGGGCTTTAATCATAAAGGAGTGTTGGATTTTGTCAAAGGCTTTTTCTGCATCTAAGGATATGATCATGTGGTTTTGTTCCTTAGTTTGTTTATATGATTGATAACACTTACAGTTTTTCATATGTTAAACCAGCCCTGCATTTCTGGGATGAAGCCTACTTGGTCGTGGTGGATGATATCTTTTATGCATTGTTGTATACGGTTTGCCAAAATTTTGTTGAGAATTTTCGCATCAATATTCATGAGGGAAATTGGTCTGTAATTCTCCTTCTTTGTTGTGTCTTTGAGTGGCTTGGGTATTAGGGTGATTGTGGCATCATAAAAGGAATTTAGCAATATTCCTTCAGTTTCTACTGTGTGAAATTACTCCGTTTGAGGAGTAACGGTAGTAATTCTTTGAATGTCTGATAGAATTCCGCACTGAAACCATCTGGACCAGGGCTTTTATTTTTGGGGAGGTTTTTAATGACAGCTTCAATTTCCTTAAGGGTTATAGGCCTGTTTAGGTAATTAATCTGATCTTCATTTAATTTTGATAGATGGTACCTGTCCAGAAAGCTGTCCATTTCTTCTAGGTTTTCCATTTTTGTGGAATACAGATTTTCAAAATATGATCTGATAATTCTCTGGATTTCCTTGGGATCTGTTGTTATGTCCCCCTTTTCATTTCTGATTTTGTTGATTTGAACACTCTCTCTCTCTGTTTTTTGATTAGTTTGGCTAAGGGCTTATCTATTTTGTTAACTTTCTCAAAGAACCAACTCTTAGATTCATTGATTCTTTTTATTGTTCTTTTTGTTTCAATTGTATTGATTTCAGCTCTAAGTTTGATTATTTCCTGCCATCTACTCCTAGGTGAGTTTGCTTCTAATTATTCTAAGTCTTTCAGCTGCACTATTAGGTCTCTAGTGTGGGATTTCTCAAGGTTTTTCATATAGGCATCTAGCGCTATGAATTTTCCTCTTAAGACTGCTTTAATTGTGTCCCACAAGTTTGGATACATTGTAGATTCATTTTCATTGAATTCTAGGAAGACTTTGATTTCTTTCTTAATTTCTTCCTTGACCCAGAGATGGTTCAGCTGAGTGATGTTTAGTTTCCATGAGTTGGTAGGCTTTCTTTGGGTTTTAATGTTGTTGAACTCTAACTTTAGACCCTGGTGGTCCGATATGTTACAAGGGATTATTTCCATTTTTTGTATCTGGTCATATTTGCTTTATGACCAATTATGTGGTCAATTTTGGAGAAAATTCCATGAGGAGCTGAGAAATATGTATAATCTTTTGACTTTGGGTGGAAGATTCCATAGATATTTATGAAATCCATTTGCATCATAACCTCTTTTAGACTCCTTATTTCTCTGTTGAGTCTCTGTCTGGTTGATCTATCCATGGTTGAAAGTGGGGTATTGAAGTCTCCCACTATTAGGGTGTAAGGATTGATGTGGGATTCGAGCATTAGCAGTGTTTCTTTTACATAAGTAGGTGCCCTTATATTAGGGGCATAAATATTTAAGATTGAAATCTCCTGTTGACCAATTTTTCCTGTGATGAATAAGTAGTGGCCATCTTGGTCCCTTTTAATTGCTTTTAGCTTAAAGTCTATTTGGTTAGATATTAGGATTGCAACCCCTGCTTGTTTCTTAGGACCATTTGATTGGAAAATCTTTTCCCAACCCTTTATTCTAAGCCTGTGTCTGTCTTTGTGGTTGAGGTGTGTTTCTTGTAGGCAACAGAAGGATGGCTTCTGTTGTTGTATCCATCTTGTTAGAGTGTGTCGTTTTATAGGAGAGTTGAGACCATTGATATTAAGGGAAATTAGTGACCACTGATTCATATTTCCTGCCATTTTTGGTGGTAACTTGTTTATATTTCCTTTCTCTAGGGTATTCTTCTGTGGACTTATCAATTGTTTGTGATTTCGTGGGTGTATCTGTGGTCCTTAGGTTGGAGTTTTCCCTCTAATACTCTCTGTAGTGCTGAACTGGTAGATAGATATTCTTTCAGTCTGACTTTGTCCTGAAATACCTTGTTTACTCCATCTATGGTGATTGATAATTTTGCAGGGTATAGTAGTCTAGTTTGGCAGCCATGCTCTTTTAGCGTCTGTATAACTTCTGACCAAGCCCTTCTAGCTTTCATCATTTCCATTGAATAGTCAGGCGTTATTCTGATGGATCTGCCTTTATATGTGAGTTGGCCCTTTTCTTTTGCAGCTCTTAAAATTTTTTCTTTGTTCTGTATGTTTTGTGGCTTGATTACAATGTGGCATGCTGACTTTTCTTTGGGGTAATATGTATTTGGTGTTCTGTTAGCTTCTTGTATCTTTATAGGCATTTCCTTCTTCAGGTTAGGGAAGTTTTCTTCTATGATTTTATTGAAAACATTATCTGTGCCTTTGAGCTGGTATTCTCCTTCTTCCATTCCTATTATTCTCAAATTAGGTTTTTTCATGGTGTCCTAGATTTCCTGAATATTTTGAGTTATGGCTTTTTTAGTTTTACTATTTTCTTTGACTGATATATCTATTTGAGCTACTGAGTCTTCCACTTCAGAAATTCTATCTTCCATCTCTTGAACTCTGTTTGTTATGCCTGTATCTGTGGTTCCAGCTTTTTTCTTCAGGTTTTCTATTTCCATCTTTGCCTCATTTTGTGCCTTTTTTATTGTTTCTATTTCAGCTTTTATTTCAGCTTTTAGTTCCTGGCATGTTTCTTTCATAGATTTGTTCATCTCTTCCAATTTTTTGTTTGTTTTTTCTTCTATTTCTTTAAGGCTATTTTTCATATCTTCTTTGAGAGCTTCGATGATCATCAAAAAGGAATTTTTGGTGTTGCTTCCTTTTGTTTCCTCTTCATTACTCAGTTCATGTCTTATATTTGTAAGATAGCCACTCTCTTCTGGAGTTACCATGTTGTTCTTTGTACTATTATGTAATTTTTTGCACTGATGTTTGCCCATGGCTTCAGTGGTTCATGATTAGATGGCTCCTGGTCAGTTGTGGCACTCGGGTTTGTGTGCCTCCTGTCACTTCTCTGGGCAGGGTCTGAATCTACGCTTCAGAGACCCCAGAAGTTATCTATTCGCTCAGTTCTAGGTCGAGGTGGGTAGCCGTGCAAATTCCCTCAGTAGCAGCTGTGGGTATGGTGACAGGCAGACTTTATCTGCACCTGCTACAGAGTTCGCTGGGGTTACACTGCAGACAGCACCTGGTCCCGGAAGCGGAACCGAAACTAATGGGAGCTCAACTCTCCCTCCCTGGCTGGGATATAGGCGCTTGGCCCTGGTGACCCCTCCTCACCTCTGGGCGGGGTCTGAATCTGTCCTTCAGGGACCCCTGTAGTTATCTGTTCGCTCAACTGGAGTCGAGGTGGGTAGCCCTGCAAATTCCCTCAGTAGCAGCTGTGGGTATATTGACAGGCAGAGTTCATCTGCCCCTGCTACAGATACGCTGGGACTCTGCAGACCGCACCTGGTCCTGGAACCTTCGTCAGCTCTTATTGGCTCTTAGTCAGCTGTGTATCAGGAAGCTTCACTGGTCCACATGTCAGAGTATGATGACACAGATTATGGTTTTGTCAATGTTTGGCCCGTGGGATGTCCCTCTGACTGTGTTTTGCTGGAAATTGGGCTTGGGGGTGCTCTTCCAGCTTTGTTTGGTTTAGCATGAAGCTGGATGTGTTGGGTGATATGTCCCCAGGCCAGGATTCAGAGAGTTGCAAAGTTTCTGCTTGGCCTGAGGAACTGGGTACCACTCACCTCTTAGTCAGCTGTGTATTGGGAGCCTACATGACATTCTTTATTTCATAAGTTAAAAGTGCATCCTATATGTTCACATTGCACTAGAAATCGATTCTTTGGAAGATGATTTGGAAAGGGGGCAGAGCCTTGTGATGGCATTATTGCCCTTCTAAGAGAGATCCAAGATCCTAGAGAAGTTTCCCAACCTTCTAACCCCTGGAGAACCAATGAGAAGGGACTCAGATACTGATTCTACTGGCAACTCTGTCTTTGGCTTCTCAGCCCTCAAAGCATCAAGCATTAAGTTTCTGTTGATTTAAAGATAGCCAGAAATTGTATTTCATCATAATAGTGAGTTTTACCTATGCAGCTTCTTCCTATAAGACTGGCTGCTTTTTATTAGTTCAGCTTGCATAAAGTTTTCTGTTAATTGGTGGCAAAAAAAAAATTGATGACACAGTTTTAATATGCAGTCTTTAAAACAACTTGTGCAAAATTAAACATTCTTTATGCATAAAAATAATAAACATAGGACAGTTTATAACAAGGGATTACTTACCTGCAGATTCTCCAAATGGGTGGTTGGACTGTGGTTATTGGAAGGGAAATTTACTCTAGAGGGGAGAAGTTGTCAGCATTCAGGGTACTTTATACAACTTTCTATATAACCCAAAATCAGGATGTTGTGAAATTTGGGCACTCATATCACAAAAAGTCAAATAACTCATTGCAAACATCAAATGAAATCTTTAAAAGCAGAAATGTTAATGAATTTGGGACTGATATCTTCTTCAGTTGAATACTGAACAATATTAAAGAAGGAATAACAAAGTATTACCTTGGTGCTCAAATATTAATTTTTCTTTTGAAAAGTCCAAACAGCTTTATAAAGCTAGACATTATTAAATATTTAAAATAGATTTCTCTTTTAAAATACACACGAAGTGATTATTAAAAGATGACTTTATAGTCATTTGACTACTCTCTTTAAATGGCTTCTTCCAGACTCTGAAGTGATTTTTTTTTACACTCGCAAAGAATGCATAAAGCCCTTCACAGTCCAGGATGCAAATCTATTCCATCCTTTGGGTACTCTAAATTAAAATTAAAGAAGAAAAAGAATTATTCAAAGCAAACAATTACTTTAAAAATATAAACCTCTGATTGAAAATTTAATATATAATTTTTGTTCCCTTTATCCAAACTATGGGCTGTCTAAACATATTTTAAATACCTCTTAATTCTTCTAAGTCTTCTTGATGGTAAAAGAGTTGAAAGATAGATTAATAGATCAATCTTTTAATAGAGAGAAACTCTGAAGAAAATTATAAGTGGATGTCATAAACCATTCTGCAATTATTTCTGAGTTTTATAATTAAGAGTTCTTCAAAACTACATTGTATAGTCAATGAAATAAAGTTTCTAAAAGTGAAATGAAACCCTCAACCCAAGTAAAAGTCTGCTCACTGTGAGAGTTTCCTCAATAAACAGCCATCTCATTTGTTTTACTATAAGTGACACTGGCTTTTTACTCATTCATAACTTAATAAATGCATTTTTAAATTTTGTCTTGCAAGCAGGTAAGCATTAGATTAGCTTTAATAATATAAGTCCCTTAACTTTTACATTTTTTAATTCCTTTTTTCATTTTTATTTTTATTTTCTAAGCCAAATTAATTCTTAGTTAAAGAGATCTAATATGGGGACACAAAGAACCCATCGATTCTCCCACACACAGTTATACTAATGGAATTGGGAACTTAATAAATGCACAATTATGTGCCCAAAGGAAAATTCACAGTTGATTAACTAATTCTGAAAGAAAAAAATCAGTAAGAGTTTCGAATGGTAAATCACTGATCACTGATCAACAAATTGCTTTTAAATAATGTTGACATGTTCAGATGCAGGGAAATAAACTACAATCTTCTGAGATTATAACAAAGATTTAATAAAAAAAAAAACACAGCATAATATTACAAATCTACCACCAAGTTATTGCCTGGGAGTTGGTCTGGCTTTGTAACTGACAGTTGGCTTTTAAGTTTTTTTGTCAAGCTATAACATAAACCATGAACCTGAGTAGTGAGGGTCAACTACCATCTTTAAAAGGTCAATTGTCTACACTTTTTATGAACTGAGTTTTATCCTCAGGACTCCCATGGTGGAGATGAGAATGACGGGTGCATGTAGTCCTCTGACCTTCACACAAGAGCTGTGGCAAGCCCGGCAGTACACACCACAATAAACCAGAATAACAGTTGATGGAGAGATGTCTTTCCGTATACTGTGAATATACTCTATTGCCATTTGTTAATAAAGGAGCTGTTTTGGCTCATGGCAAGGCAGTTTAGAGGCAGGTCGAAAATCCAAGCAGAGATAAAAGACAAAGAGGGGCAGTGTCATGGACACACTGCAAGCTACCACCCAGAAATCAAGATGTAATGAAACATAGGTAAAGCCATGGAATGTGGAATACATGGCAATATATAGATTAATGGAAATGGTTTGAGTTGTTATAAGAGCTAGATGGTAATAAGCCTGAGCCATAGGTCAAATTGTTTGTAAGTAATATAAGCCTCTGAGTATTTTATAAGCAGCTGCAGGACTGTAAGTGGAAGAGCTTTGTCCAGACTGAAGGGCCCAGAGAGGACAGAAAACCTGACTACAAACAGTAATTGTTCTTAATGTGTCATAGTCATTTTTACTGTGCTTAGTCTCACCGTCTTATTCTGAACACAATATTCATATGATTTAACAGATCAGGAAGCTGAATAACAGGGAAAGTTCATTACTTACTCAAGGGCTTTTGTTCCCCAAGGGCAGAGGTAGGGCTAAATCCTAATGCAAAATTTCAAATATTAACCTTCATGCTGAATTCTAACCCTTAATTTTATAAGCCTGACTAGACAATTGCACCTGCAGTGTACTCATTTTTTCAAATACTAGTCTGTGTGTTGTTGCAAAGGTGTTTTTTCAAAAGATGTGATTGTCATTTAAGCCATTAAATTTCACCTCCTATTTTCATGCTGTCTGTAGGTCTCAGTAGCAAACTAAAGACCTTGCAAACGAAGGGAAGAAATGATTTTGCCTCATGTCTGTGACCAAGAAGTTCTGTTCAAATTTCCAGACAGCAATGTGATATTCTACATACAACTCCAACTCTTCCTTGAATTTCCTGGGTGACAGCCTGTTGTATAGGTTTCAGCCTGGTTGGCCTCATAATTATGTAAGACAACAGAGAGAAAGGGGGGGGGGGAAGAGAGGGGGGGAAGGGAGGGAGGGATGGAGGGAGAGAGAGAGACAGGAGTACTATGTACATCCTATTTGTTCCATTTCTGTGTAACACCATGGCTAATACATGTGCATTTGTATAATCTAAAGATTATATTACATAATATTGTTTTATTTAATCCTCTTACCAGTTCTGTGCTCTAGGTAAAATAAATATTGCAAACATTTTTAAGATAAAGGAAATTAAGCCAGAGCAGATGGATAAAGTCCATTTCATATGGTCTAGTAATAAATCCTGAGCCAAAACATAGGTGTAAAATATCAGATCTTCTGTAACAAGTGTTATGCTTGGCAGGTACAAACATACTCCATTTCTTCAGGGATTCAAATGGCCTGCCACCTACCTAGGCCTTATAACCACAGTTCTAAAAAGTCTGTTTGTTAAATCTTATTATTCCTTAAATGAACATAAACTGCTTCCCAGATAATTTAGAGGACATGAATAAAAATGAATTAGAGCTGTAGATTAATTCCACCTCCTAGCCACTTTCTGAGACTAACATGAAAATAGATCTGTAGACAAGAGAATCAAGAAGCCAAATTTTTCATCTGTTTATTCAGAAACAAATGAGAACATGATGCACAGTCTGCAAGCTAGTCAGTCCTTCAAATGGTGACACAATAGTGTATTGTTCTCAGGTCATGCAGCAGTGGGTGTACGGCTAATGCTTATTAAGTATGTCTAATATTGAAATCAATCTCAGTAACAATATTGTTCACCTTAAATTGATTCACCATGTGACTTGGGTACCATGCGGAGTTTTATATTTTATTATATGTGAAATGTTGCATTCAAGGTGAACATTAGCAAGGCCCCACTCAAAGCATGTCACAGTTAGCACTACTAAAAATGATATTACAGAGGGGTAGAGGTCATTAACTAGAGAAACGTTGTTTGCACACTTTGAGAGATACCATCTGAGATGATGTGAAATAGCTATGCAAAGAGCATTTGTTAATGAGGTTGAAGTCATCATAACATTGCAATCACAGCCTTTAGCTCTGCTCAGCAATGTGAGGTTTGCTTTCAGAAACTTGTTCTCTGATCCATCTCCAGTTCTTTCCATATATATCACTGTCATTCAGCCCTCAAGTCTTTCCTATTATTCAGCAATGCCAGCAGCATAGAACCTCCTAATCATCCATATCAGTGCACAGCCTCACTTTCCCATTCACATCTGATTCTCCTCTGCCCAAGATCACATTTTCACCTAGTTTCTGGCTTTCCTGCAAGAGGTGAATAAATTTATTCAGTGTACTTGGCCAGGATATGGTATTCATTTGTTTGCTTAAGTACCAATATCAGTGTTGCAATAAAGATCTCTTTTAGGTGCAACTACCATCTAAATCAGTAGAACTAAGGGGGCATATTATGTGGGTGAACCTTATCCAATCTGCTGAAGACTTTAAAAGAGAATAGTCACCTGAGGTGCAAAGATAAACTTTCAGGCCATCTTTGGAGTAAAACCACAACACTAATTCTTCCCAGACCCAGCCTGCCACTATCCTGATCTTCAAATTTCAAACATATCAGCCTCCACAACCGTGTAAGCAAATTTCTGAAATTAACTTTCTTCATATAGAGAATATGTAGTTATGTAGGTAGATCTCTAGAAAGGTAGATGGGTGGCTAGATCTACTAGTAGATAAATCAATAAATGAAAGATCTGTAGACAAATAACAATAGATCAATCAATGGTATATCTCTGAGATATATATATGTACATATTTATATAGTGATAGAGAGAGAGATCAAGAAAAAAAGAGATGTTATATAGATCAGATATAAACAAATGGAGATAGATAGATATACAGACATACAGCCAGATAGATAGATACAGACAGACGACAGATAGATCTATGATAAAGTCATAGATTCAGGTGATAGATGTATAAAGCCAATTTGTTGTTCCTCTTCATTCTCATCTATTTTCTTTGGAATCTCCTAATGGGGCTTCTCAACATTATATGCAACAATCCACCCCACAATAGTACTCAGAACCAGAGAGTACTGATCTATAAGATCAATGTAGGTTGAGAACTTCCATTAATATTTTATTTAGTTTAAGCCAGTGTTTGTATAACACACTAACAGTCCACACACAGGAGCTATTGGCTCCCGGAGATGAGACTCTCCAGTCCATCTGTTACTGTTGTCCGCCATACCCTCTAACACTCCTGCTCATTCCTTTGCAAATTCTTTCTTCTGTGTGTTCTACTTTTTAGTGGGCTTTCAATCAGTCAAAAACTATCAAATTAAAGAAATACAATACAAATTTCATGTTTCTTCTAAATTACCACCTTAGTTTCTTCTCTGTTTCATACTTGTTAGAGTTATTTGATTTTTTATTTCTGTTCGCGGAATGGATTGCAAAAAGGATAGATGAAAGAAGTATTAAAAACATAAATATTTGTCCTTGCAAAACAATGAGGGGGTCTGGGGATATAATTCAGAGGTAGAGGGCTTGCCTGCCAAGAGTTAGGACTGGGATATAATTACAGATCTGAAAAAATACATTAAAGCAAGATTAAAGCTAAGTGATGGTGGCACATGCCTTTAGTCCCAGCACTCAGGAGGCAGAGACAGGCAGATCTCAGTGAGTTCAAGGCCAGTCTGGTCTACAGAGCTAGTTCCAAGATAGTCAGTGCTACCCAGGAAAACCCTTTCTTGTAAAACAAAGATTAAAAAGACACATCAATAAATAAGTATATGTAAATTGAGACCATTAGAAAATATGGAAAAGAGCTGGATATGAAAGAGCAGAGACTGTCCAAGTGTGTTCTAGAAGAAGAAACATTTAGAAAAAGACACTAAAGAACATTTCTTAAACATTTGTTTAAAGGTGGAAAAAAGTAGTGGGAGGTAAGTAAGAAAACAGATATGAATATGAAATAAGACATCCCAGAATAATTCTGGTTATGAGCAAACAATTGGCATAGGGAGAAATTTTAAAAGATTCCTTTTCTAGGGGTAAATCTAGTTCCATGGAGAAGGTAAGAAAGAAAAAAATTGAAAACGTTTACAAACATCCAAGAGAATATACAAAAGATACAATGACACCTAAACTAATATAATTTTCAATTAGTAGATAAAGACTAAACACACAGAGAATGGTTTTTAAAGAGAAACTATGGTTGGAGAGAGGCTCAGCAGTTATTAACATGTATTACTTTTGCAGAGGACCCGAGTTCAGTTCTTTGCTCTTGTATTGGCTCATAGCCAACTGTATCTCCTGTTCTAGGAATGGCCTTTCTGACATCTACACACCTGGAATTCACTCAATACATGTACATAAATAAATAATATTTTTTTAAATGAAAAGAATAATTGAGGCTAGATTGTTATTATGAGAGTACAGATGTTAGAGGTGATCAATAAATATTTCTTTCTTGCAGCCAATATACTTTTATTGAATGAGTTAAAAATAAATAAAATGAATAAAATATAGTTATATAAATACCTTTATATTCTGTAAGAAATCTGTGTAATCTCAATGTCAGCTTTAACAGAGAAAGAATGACAATGAGACATAGTTTGCATTTGAATGCCAAACAACTTTCCATTTTTGTCATTAACAATTGATCTAAGAAATGTTTCTGTGTTGTGGAAAGTGGCCTGTAATGAGCATAGAATACGAACTCATAAAGACAGACAAGTATCTGTCAACAAACATATTCATAAACAGAATGGGGATATTAAATATTGCATGTGTCTAAATGTTTACAGTTCAGACTGCTTAGAGATGCATTAGTTTCCTGTTGATACTATATTTACAATGCATTTCATAACAGTATAATAGATAGTGTTCACATATTTCTTGAGTCCATTTTATTGAATTTGACCTGTCACCAAAAATGTCTTACATTTAAATATGAATTTGCCTTTCAAGGCACAAAGCCCAGGCTCCATCCTAAGA
The DNA here is from genome assembly GCA_004025045.1 of Sigmodon hispidus. Lineage (NCBI taxonomy): Eukaryota > Metazoa > Chordata > Mammalia > Rodentia > Cricetidae > Sigmodon > Sigmodon hispidus. Next base: position 258,948 of record PVIH01000551.1, on the reverse strand, counting down.
AAGAAAATCAAACTCTTCTGTCTGTATTTCTTTGGGGTTGAATATGTCTGTCATATTGTCTTTTATTGTCACTTAATCTAAGCTCAAACTTAATTTAATGCTGCAAAAATGGATCACATGCCAACTGGGTAGTACTTTCTATGCCTGGTACAGTTTATTAAAAGTGACTAAGACCATGAACAAAGAACTCCAGATTTTTGGATGCATCGTGTCTTTTCTCATTTATGCTTTCCTAGAGACAAGGCACTGCTGTAGGAATGGCAATATGGGGACAAAACTGTAAGTATATAAAGGAAGTAACTCATGGTGAGATGCTCCTGAGCCTTAAAATGGAGATATAGAATGAACAGGAAGAATAAGCACTATGCAATTTCAAATAGAAACTCAGAATATGCCATCTAGGACATGAATAATGAAGAACAGAACCTTAGAGTTCATGATCTGGTCATTCTTTCTAATCAGTAGATAAAATTAGTCTCCTGCTAAGACACCTGCTGCCATTTGAAGACATCAGATGAATCTGGTTCACAAGGCTTGTATAGCTGAAATTCTATAAGATGAGGTAACCCAGATGCACAGTGTGCACTGACAACTAGTCTGATTCTGTTCCTAATGGCCAAACAGCTCTCAGTCATGCTTAACTGTGCCAATTAGCCAAACATTTTAGACAATCTGGTATTCTCTTTGTCCATTTGATCATTTGAACCACCTCTATGTCAATATGCTCCTCATCAACACTAACTACTTTATTAAGAAAAGAGATTTGATAGATGGCTAATATCCAAAACTTATAGATTTTTAATTGATACAGACAAAACAAATAGCCCAACAAAAAATAAGCAGAGAGGTCTCAAAAGAAGAAGCTCAAATGGCTGAGAAACAAAGAAATGTTCAACATTCTTAGCCATCAGGGAATGCAAATCAAAACTACTTTGAGATTTCATTTTACACTATCAGAATGGCTAAAGTCAATAAAACAAATGGCAGCTCATGATGGTGACAATATGGAGTATACATTGTTGATTGGGCTACAAACTCATACTGCTATTATGGAAATCTGTGTAGTGGTTCCTCAGGAAGATGGGAATCAATCTACCTCAAGATCCAGTTATATCACTCTTGGTATACGAAGATGCTTCATTCTGCCACAGAGACACTTACCCAAGCATGTTTATTGCTGTTCTACTCATAATAGTCAGGAATTGGAAACAATCTAGACATCCCTCAATAGATGAATGGCTAATGAAAATGTGGTATATTTGCACAGTTGAGTATAATTTAGTCATTTAAAAAAAGTAAAATCATGAAAGTTGCAGGAAAATGGATGGAACTAAAAAATAATCTTCCATAGTGAGGTATCCTTGACTCAGAGAGACAAATATGACATGTATTCACTTAGATATGAATGTAGTTGCCGAATCAATGATAACCAAGCTGCAATCCACAGAACCACAAATATATATGCAAATAAATAGTAAGGGACTGGGGAGGGGGCTGCAGATAGGTCTCCCTAAGAAAGAAAAATAAAATAGTTTTTGATAAATGAGAATACTGAAGTGGGAGGATTAAGTGGGGAGTGGGAAAGGATAGGGATATGGAGGGGGGAAATATGTGAAGAGGCAACAAAAATTAAGGCCCTTTAGAGGGATGGAATGAAAACCTAATAAAATAGAAATTTCCAAAAATATATACACACAAGAAGGCAATCTAAATAAAATCATCAAATAAATGGGACAGAGTCCCAGCTGGACATCTCTGCCACCAAATGAATCTTCCAGAACTGGGATTGGGTTACATCTAACTGAGTTTTTGGTCAAAGGATCCGATGGGATCTCTGAACAACTCAAATCACTCTCAAGACTACAAGTTACACTCCTCAAACTGATGGCAAGACTCTGTTACTGAAGACAACACCCATACAAGTCACTTAACATGGAGAAGTTGAGCTGGTGTCTACACACAGTCTTCACCCCCATGTTCTAGTGTCTTTGGTATAATAAGATAGCCAGAAGGCTACCAAAGGAGAAAGGTAAACACCAACCTAGCTTCAAGCTCTTTGATACACAATGATGGCCTACCTGCAGGATATACTAGTGTACTGGTGGCAGAAAGCTTGTGGGAATAACCAACCAATACATGATTTGAGCTAAGGGCCTCTCCATCAGATACTCAATGCTGCTCTTTTGACCATGAACGCAAGAATAGATAATCCAGGGACCTAGAGAAATACTACTATTCTAAAATAAATCAAATTTAAAAGTAGTCATAAAATGACTCCTAATGATATTCTGCCATATTCACAGATCAATACTTTGCTCACCCACCAACAAAAAGCATCCTCCTGCAGCAGATTGGAACAAATAAAGATCTCTCCACCCTCTAGACAAGCAATATACAGATAGTGAAAGACCTTGGAACACTCAGCCCCAAATGGGATGTCTCCATCAAAGCCCTCCCCTTGGGCCTTAGGGAACCCTGCACAAGAAGAGGAAGAAGCAGTGTAAGAGCCAGATAGAAGACGCCAAAAAAGCAAGGCCCTCTCTCTAAATGAACAGGACTGATGGATATATGTGCTCACAGAGACTGAGGTGGCATGCACAGGGCTTGCACAGGTCTGCACCAGATGAGATCCTAGCAGTGGAAGAAGTGGATACATCCTATCCCTAATCCAGAAGCTACCTCCAATCGATAACTAGTTGCAAATAAAAATCGTTTCCTCCAAGTGAGTCTCACTAGGGAAACAAACCACTCTTAAGGTAAGTTGCATGCCCAGCATAGATAGCTGACAGAAAATGAACTTAGCTACTACATCTTTGGATGTTCCTTGTCTCAAAATTTTACATCAGGGCTTCTTCTTCATTTTTTAAGCTTAGATTTTATCTTATTTTACTTACATATATTTCCCCTATAGGTACTTTTCATATATATCATTTCTTTCAGTTTAGTGTTTTTACGGGATTCCTGAGTAAGTGAATGAGTTAGTCTCTGATCTAGATCTGTGTCTTGTGCCTTTTCTTAGGTTCTTTTCCTTTTGCTTGTTTGCTTTGTCATAGTCTGATGTGTTAGTTTTTGTTACATATTATTTTCTTTCACTATATACCTTAGAAGCTTATTTGTTTTCTAATGAGAGATGGGATATAGAGGATGAAGTATGCATGAGATCCAGTGTTGTAAGAGTCTGGCCTTCAGTTAAACAAGCCTGCTTTTTAATTAGCACTGTCTTATCCTGAGAAAATCAGTCATAAATCTCGATTGTTTTCACCCATAGAATATGGTCAATACCTACCTTATTGATTTGCTTTAAGCTTAAATAAAATGTGTTATAAGGACAGGTATAGGCAACCAAGGTACTCAACCATTTTCATTATGACACAAAATTCACATTTCTGAAGTATTTTAAGATCTCATAGCTGTCACCAAACATCTTCAAGGCCCTGCCATTTCTCATGATTTTAAGGGCAAATGTGTCATCAGACTTGGTCTTAGCCTAAAAGGCTTCAAGTTCATAAATGTAAATGTGTCTCTATCATGATCTCCAGGGTGGAAAGTTGACTGTGGTCCCTTTAGCAATTCCAATGAACTGCTGGTATATTCATCTGGGCTAGCCATTCTTTATCTGGAAAACAGATGGCTTTTTTAAAGTTGTCACTGGGACACAAGATGCTTAAGGTGTCATGTAAAGAAAATGCTTCCATAAATGACTTCACACGGTAGATACCCATCTGCTATAACAAAATTCTGGAGGTAGTGTTTTCAAATTGATCAGATGACTCAACAATTACCAGCTCTTCTTTGCTTCTCAACTCCATTCTCTATTCAATGTTTCCTTCTCAAATGTGAATTTCTGGCTCCAAAGGGCATCATGTGACCCCCCATGACAACATTCAAGGCAAAAAGTAGTGAAGGGGAGTAACAGAGCTTTGATGTTTATTACCTATGGGGCTGTTTCACTTCAAACACCATTTTCAGGTTTTTGTTTTGGGATTTTTATGTTTTGTTTTTATTCTTTTTCTACCTCTCTCCACTCTGTGGGTGGGTGGGGGGGCAAAGCTAGCAGGTAAATTTCTCAGTAAATTTCCAGGTGAATGTATCTCTCAACAAACCCAGAGCTTGCCAATTCTGACGGGCTGGCCAGTGATCTCTAGTGTGCCTATCTCTTGCTTCCAGAACTGGGGTCATAGATAGACACTTTCATGCCCAGCTTCTACTTGGGTGCTGGGGATCTGAACTTTGGTCCACATTCTTGTGTAACAAGCAATTTGCTGACTGGGACATCTTTCCAGTCCCACTCTCTTTCTAAATTTGTAATTTCTATAAGGCTCCAAGACTCTAACCTGTAGTGTGTATGTGTATCTGTGTATTCTACTTGATACTTAAATCCTGTCATGATTGGCGAAGATTTGTACTGCCAGCACAAATCTCTTTGAACTCCATGTCTGTATTTGGTTAGCATGTCTTAGTCTCTCTTGCTGTCCCTAGTGAGAAAATACTTTTATCTTGTCCTGCCTTAGGTTTTACAAAGGCATTCTCTCTCTGTCTCTCTCTCTCTTCTCTCTCCCTCTCTCTATCTCTCTCTCTCTCAAAACCACCCCATATATTTCTCCTTGTTATTTTTCAAATTCATGACTTATTTTTTAAATTAACTGTGGTTACATGAATATATATGTATGTATAAAACCTGCTAAGTGTGTACATGTCAGATTACATGTGTTTATTTTCAGGGACGACCATTTGGTACTGGATAATCTGAAGGAGAACCACCTCTCCTGCTCATTCCTTAATTGCCTGTAGGGACTGAGGCCTCTAGTGCCCCCCCCTCCCCGTGCACTTTGGTATATTTGTAGGTATAACCCTTGTTCACCTCCAGGTATCACCATGTTGGTGAGACTTTATGGGTCAGTTCTTCTGATTATTTGTGTATTCACACAACTGAATTCTATTATGTAAATGATTGTGGTGAAATTGTTAGCATTCCTGTTGAAGCAGAAACTAAAATTGATAATTCTAACCTTCTAGATTGTACTTACATACTTCCCATGCTATGTAGATGAATCAGCTTTAATGGATCAGTTTAGTTTATCTTAGCTAGGCACTGTCCTAGCTAAGAAGTGCTTTGCACTGAACCCCAACTTTGCTCATCTGTGTCCAGTCACCACCTGCATTCTGTTCTTCTTGATGGTTTTCTTACATCCTTAGGAGTGTTTATGAATTCATTTTGTGCAACAAAAAAAAACCTGTGCTTTTAAATTCCCTTTCACAAATGTTAGTTTGAACCACTTACTTGAGACTAAGTTAATTTTCTAAGAACTTACAGACAGGAGACTGTCTTCTAGGCTTCCTGATAGCTTTTGGTATGCTCAGCAGTTTGTCTTTAAGGCAATCTACCTTTCACTTCAACTGTCCCCAAGACCTTATTATCTTTCTCTTTAGGGGTCTGAAGCCACATCTTTCAGTTTTATATGTGACATTTTATTAGCCTGCTTGTGGCTCATATTGCTTTAGGGATTTCTTCTATCTTTTACAAATGTTCAATCTTCTTAGCCAATACCTTAACACATATGATTTCTCTCCTTTTCTCTCAGCTGCCTCCTTCTCAAATCTCCACTACACAGCACTCTCCTAACCTCCATGACTTCCTTCATCTTTTGGTTCTTCAGTTCTCAATGGTGTGTTCTGAGCAAGCTTCCCCACCCATCTACTCATTATCCTTTACTTGGTTGTATATTGTCCTCTTTTAGGGCATCCATCTGCTTTTTATTTTGACAAAATCTAGTTTATATTATTTTTTAGGGGGAGAGCATTATGAGTGTGTGAATCATACACATATGCCATTGAATTACTTGTGATGGTATCAATCTTGGGTGTGAGCATTTTGTTTTCACCTTTTCTTTCTTGGTTATCTGCTGCATTCATTGGGCTAGTTGTTCTTCAGTCATTGGGGATTCCCCTGTCTCTTCCCCACCCCATCTTCCTGTAAGAGTGTTGGAATTACAGACACTATCACTACTGCATCAAGTTTCTAGGAATTTGAACTGAGGTCTTTGTACTTCTCAGTGATACCCTATGAGCCAACTCTCAGTCTTGATTATTTTTTCCAATATGTCATTTTTTAAAAAAATGGTGTCCTGAATTCTTATAATTTCAACCCATCGTGGATATTATGCTTCATTCATTTGGGTCCAGTCTATTTTCTGTGCTCCCCTAGAATATTCCAGCAGCTGAGGTTAGACCAAGGATGTGCTGCTCTGAAACAATCTTATATTTGCTTTACAACATGCCTAATGAGTATTACCCTTGGTGGGTCCACACTTTATCAAACTTCTTTCTATTAAAAATCCAGGCTTTGTGAGAAGACAAGTTTTTTGTTGTTATTTGTTCGTTTTGCTTTTCTTTTTGAAATCCTGAGCCACATGAAACATGGACTGGAGGTTTGGATTTTCAAAACTGACTTTTCCTTGCAATTACACTTACATACATCTGTCATCTTTCTGTACCAGTGGATGGTTGTCCATTTTATTTACAATCCTTTTTTTTGTAAGTATTTCTCTAGGCCTAGTATTTTGAGGTTTCTCCATGTATTTCATTCTCAATTCAGCCCCCTCTTCCGACTAGAAAGGTCTAAAAGTAGCTATTGAAGATACCAAATTTATATCCTGTGGATGAGCAGACTATTAGAACCAAGAATATCTCAAGGCGGCTATGGTCTCCAACACTTCATTACCATGAGATTAGTCCTCTTCTTCATGCTTAGCCAAAGCACAAAGACAAAACAGTGACATATTTAAATATACATGTTATGTTAGTTGCTTTCCTCTTTTCTATGAATAAAAATAGATTATGGAATAGAGAGAGTTTGGGGGGGCGTGGCTCAATGTGTGAAGAAACACAGTCCATCAGGATGGGAAGTCATGGACCAAGATCTTTGGTCATCTGGTCACATGGTTTCCATAGTCAAGAAAGAGAGAGAGAAAGGAGGAAAGGAGCTCAGTTCCCTTCTTCCTTTGTTCGGTCTGCCGGGGGGGGGGCGGCACAAATCTATGGAATTGTTCTCACCCAAATTAAGAGTATGTATTTTCACCTCAATTAACCTAATGTAGAAAATTCCATAGAGACATACCAGTTGTCTGTTTCCATGGTGACTCTAAATTTCACCAGTTTACCAATCAATATCAGTTATCACAGATATATTTAAAACATTTTAGCATCAACCAAATGTTCAATTAGCCAATCTATGTATCTGTATGGTAGTCATAATTTGATGGCTATAGGCATAAAATGTTATACTTGTCTTTTTTTCTATTTATCATTTTCCTTTGTGATATTGGTATTGTCATTTTGGTTTTGTTTTGTTTTTGAGATAATATCTAACTCTCTAGCCCAATTTGTCCGCAAACTTATGGCAATCCTCTGGCCTCAGATGTCCAAATGTTTGGATTAGAGGAGTGAGCCCAACCTATGTCTCTCTCTAAGACTGATCTCTTTAATCCTCATTATAGAAATCAACTTTAAGATAAAAAAAAGGCCAAACTTGAGTGAGTGTGAGTGTGTGTGTGTGTGTGTGTGTGTGTGTACACATACTCACCTTGTGTGAATGTAAGTATGGAAATCAATACCTATGTGTCAAAGAACGTTTTCGTGAGGAGCTGAGTACTGAATGAGGCAGATGACATTCAGGATGCAAATGCTTCAGAACCTACGAGCAGCAATTGTTTGGGCTCTGTGAGAAGTTCTGTTCTACAGGAAACTAAGCTGGCCATGAAAAATGGTCAAAGTCAAACAATGGATTGTGCAAATCCATTTTAATTCCATGCTAAGAAGCATGTGTTTTTATCCTAAAGACTATTAAGAGTCCCTGGAGAATTTCCAATAGAAAACATGGCACAATTAGATTTCCTCTGCAGAATACCAATATGGAGAGCAGATGCAGGAAGGCATCATTGCGCTGAGCCCCATGTCTGATTCTCCAGACTATAAATGACCATGTGGGGAAGAGGATGTTAGAGCAGAGCAGGCCTTGATGCTAAGAAGTATGTCCAAAGATGTAAAAATCAAAGGATGAATCAGTGAGGAGAGAAGTTGGACAGAGAGTGTAAAGTTCAAGAGAAAGGTGATGAATTATGACCCATGCAGACTAGTATAAAACTAAGAAATCCAGGTCTTCAAGGTGTAGAACAACAATTATAAATGAGCAACATGAAAAAAGAGAAACTTGGTGTTGTTGTGTGCTATTTCAGTAATGATACAGCTTCTAGAACTCATGCATCCACTGTTCACACAAGATGCACACATACCCACTGCTTACTGTTAATTGCCTTTCTGATTGGCTCTATTCTTTAACATGACTTAAAATTCATTCTAAATTACAATCAACAATAAAACAGGTGAGAATAAGCAATGTATAAATAATGCATCATGTGTTTTGACTTGTGAGAGGTAACTTTTCAATGCACTGTATCTGCATCTCTGTGCTACAAAGATAGACCTATCACGTGGGATCATGGCCACAGTGTTCCTGCCAGAAGAAGCAATCTGGGCTGTTTTGATTCTCCATTTGCTTTGTAGGAGGAGTCTAGTAAACGTCTAGATGCCCAGCAGGTGCTTATCATTCTATTCCTACACCAAAGGGAGAAGCAGTGTGAAGATGTAGCATTTCATTTTTAAAGCAAAACCCACTTTATACCGAATGATGAGCTCCAACTGGTGATGTTCCAAGAAGCGAATGTTGTTGCTGAGTTTTCATGTTCTTTTGAAAAATTTCAGCTGTGTCTTCCCATCTTGGCAGCAGAGCATGCCTAATCCTAATTAAATAGGCGGTACGCACCTAACCCTAATTAAATATCTAAAGCAATGCATGCCTGTTGGTCCTGAAATTTAAATAAAAGTGAAATGATTTAATGCAGTAAAATCAAACAAACATGAAGTGATCTCTCTTTTTTTGCACATAAGCCTATTCTTATTGCACTGTTATGTTTTGGCCCATGTTTATGCAAGCAGTTATATTGAAGTATATACTGCATGTATTATAGCTATCTGACAGACTCTTACTGGCTGTAGAAATGATTGCTAAATTGCAATATGGAGAACAGAGAAGAGAAACAGAATGGAGAGCTGAAGATATAATCTACAACTCATAGTTTAGTCAGTTTGGATGTCTCTAATGCAATGTCCCAGGTAGCTACAATCTATGACATTTTGCCAAAACATGAACATAAAATATTGATGTACAAGCACAGAATTAAATTTGAGATGCACTAAATCTGAAGCAGAGGAGCGATACTACAAGCAAAAGCTTGATTAGGCTCCAGAAAGCTGAAAAAGAACTCATACAGTAGTAGGCTGATGTCAAAGACTGGGCTGAGGTTGTCAGTGAACAGTATCTTCCACATCATGGTGGTAGGGGGCCATGTGCATGGGTGTATTTATTTTTTTGAGACTCACCAAGTATGCTCACCCTTGCAGATCTGCCTACTTCCTCCTCCCCAGCACTGTGAATACAATGTGGAGACTTGTTATCTTTCATGGGAATTCCTAGGATCAAACTCAGGTCCCCATGCTTTCAAAGTAAGCACTTTCCCAAGTGAATTTTCTCCACAGTGCTAGAAATTTGGTTTGAAGAAGGTCATTTTCTCAGTATACCAGTATTTCAACAATTTATATCCTTTGACCCAGCAGAGCCTCTTGTGGGAATGTTTAAAAGACATATTCATATTGATTCTTTCAGAAATATGCCCATGAATCTTTAGTAAAGTCTCATCTTAATATAGCAACAGGATAGATGCTGATGTTGCTCGATACATTAGTAAAAGACTGACAACACAAAGAAATATGTTTAGCCATTACAAAGATATAAGACAGGTCTGTGTGTGGAAGTATCTGTACCATCACATAGGGAATATGGAAATGTTTGTGGAAAGGAATCTCTGAAAGTGATTTTTAGAGCATATGTTTTATATCTGCAAATGAACACAGTTTCATTACTTTTAACTACATAAACCAGCTGGTTCCGGGACCAGGTGCTGTCTGTGGAGCGTGTCCCCACACACTCTGTAGCAGACAGAGATAAACTTTGGCTGTCAGGCTGCTGCTGAGGGAATTTGCACGGCCACCCACCTCCAACTGCTCAAACAGAGAAGAATTGAGGACTCTGAAAGACAGACTCAGACTTCACCCAAAGGCGAGATGGGTTCAGCAGGCCCCAGTGCCTAAATCCTTGCCAGGGAAAATTGTGTTCCCACTGGATTCCGGTTCCAGGACCAGGTGCTGTCTGTGGAGCGTGTCCCCACACACTCTGTTGCAGACAGAGATAAACTTTGGCTGTCAGGGTCACCTCAGCTGTTGCTAAGGGAACTTGCACCACCAACCCACCTCCAACTGCTCAAACAGAGAAGGATTGAAGACTTGAAATTCAGTCCCCTACCCAGAGCAGAGTTAGAGATTGAGCAGAACTTTTGTTCAGAGGTGACAGGAGACACACAAGCCCGCTTGCCACAACTGACCAGGAGCCACAGAATTGGGAACCACTGAAGATATGGGCAGATGCCAGTGCAAATATATATATATATATAATAATATAAAGAACAACAAGGTAACTCCAGAAGGAAGTGGCAGTCCTACAACTACAAGAACTGAACTGAGCAATGAAGAGGAAACAGAAGGAAGCAACACCAAAAATTCCTTTATGATGATCATCAAAGCTCTCAAAGAAGATATGAAAAATTGCCTTAAAGAAATAGAAGAAAATACAAACAAAAAATTGGAAGAGATAAACAAATCTATGAAAGAAAACCAAGAAAAAGTAAACCAAAAAATGAAAGAAACATGCCAGAAACTAAAAACTGAAATAGAAGCAATAAAAAAGGCACAAAATGAGGTAAAGATGGAAATAGAAAACCTGAAGAAAAAAGCTGGAACCACAGATACAAGCATAACCAACAGAGTTCAAGAGATGGAAGATAGAATCTCTGAAGTGGAAGACTCAGTAGCTCAAATAGATATATCAGTCAAAGTAAATACTAAAAACAAAAAAGCCATAACTCAAAATGTTCAGGAAATCTGGGACACCATAAAAAGACCTAACTTGAGAATAATAGGAATAGAAGAAGGAGAAGAATACTAGCTCAAAGGCACAGATAATGTTTTCAATAAAATCATAGAAGAAAACTTTCCTAACCTGAAGAAGGAAATGCCTATAAAGATACAAGAAGCTTACAGAACACCAAATAGATATGATCCCCAAAAAAAGTCAGTGCGCCACATTATAATCAAGCCACAAAACATACAGAACAAAGAAAAAATTTTAAGAGCTGCAAAAGAAAAGAGCCAACTCACATATAAAGGCAGACCCATCAGAATAACGCCTGACTATTCAATGGAAACGATGAAAGCTAGAAGGGCTTGGTCAGAAGTTATACAGACGCTAAAAGAACATGGCTGTCAAACTAGAATACTATACCCTGCAAAATTATCAATCACCATAGATGGAGTAAACAAGATATTTCATGACAAAGTCAGACTGAAACAATATCTATCTACCAATCCAGCGCTACAGAGAGTATTAGAGGAAAAATTCCAACCTATGGACCGCAGATACACCCATGAAACCACAAACAATCAATAATTCCACAGAAGAATACTCCAGAGAAAGGAAATACAAACAAGTTACCACCAAAAATGGCAGAAAATATCAATCAGTGATCACTAATATCCTTTAACATCAATGGAATCAACTCTCCTATAAAACGTCACACACTAACAAGATGGATACAACAACAGAAACCATCCTTTTGTTACCTACAAGAAACACACTTCAACCGCAAAGACAGACACAGGCTTAGAATAAAGGGTTGGGAAAAGATTCTCCAGTCAAATGGTCCTAAGAAACAAGCGGGGGGTTGCTATTCTAATATCTAACAAAGTAGACTTTAAGCTAAAAGCAATTAAAAGGGACCAAGATGGTCACTACTTATTCATCACAGGAAAAATTGGTCAAGAGAATATTTCAATCCTGAATATTTATGCTCCCAATATAAGGGCACCTACCTATGTAAAAGAAACACTGCTAAAGCTCAAATCCCACATCAATTCTTACACCCTAATAGTGGGAGACTTCAATACCCCACTTTAAACCCTGGATAAGTCAACCAGACAGAGACTCAACAGAGAAATAAGGAGTCTAAAAGAGGTTATGATCCAAATGGATTTAATAGATATCTACAGCAGCTTCCACCCAAACGCAAAGGAATACACATATTTCTCAGCTCCTCATGGAACTTTCTCCAAAACTGACCACATAATTGGTCATAAAACAAATATTAACAGATACAAAAAAATGGAAATAATCCCTTGTAACATAATGGACCACCAGGGCCTAAAGTTAGAGTTCAACAACATCAAAACCCAAAGAAAGCCTACCAACTCATGGAAACTAAACATCACTCAGCTGAACCATCTCTGGGTCAAGGAAGAAATTAAGAAAGAAATCAAAGTCTTCCTAGAATTCAATGAAAATGAATCTACAATGTATCCAAACTTGTGGGGCACAATGAAAGCAGTCTTAAGAGGAAAATTCATAGCGCTAGATGCCTACATGAAAAACATAGAGAAATCCCACACTGGAGACCTAACAGCGCAGCTGAAAGCCTTAGAACAATTAGAAGAGAACTCCTTATTTCCAACGAGTAGACTGCAGGAAATAATCAAACTTAGAGCTGAAATCAATACAATTAAAACAAAAAGAACAATACAAAGAATCAGTGAATTTAAGAGTTGGTTCTTTGAGAAAGTCAACAACATAGATAAGTCCTTAGCCAAACTAATCAAAAAACAGAGAGAGTGTTCAAATCAACAAAATCAGAAATGAAAAGGGGGACACAACAACAGAACCCCAGAAAATCCAGAGAAATATCAGATCACACTTTGAAAATCTGTATTCCACAAAAATGGAAAAACTAGACGAAATGGACAGCTTTCTGGACAGGTACCATCTACCAAAATTAAATGAAGATCAGATTAGTTACCTAAACAGGCCTATAACCCTTAAGGAAATTGAAGCTGTCATTAAAAACCTCCCCAAAAATAAAAGCCTTGGTCCAGATGGTTTCACTGCCGAATTCTACCAAACATTCAAAGAAGAATTACTACCGTTACTCCTCAAACTATTTCACACAGTAGAAACTGAAGGAATATTGCCAAATTCCTTTTATGAGGCCACAATCACCCTAATACCCAAGCCACTCAAAGACACAACAAAGAAGGAGAACTACAGACCAATCTCCCTCATGAATATTGATTCTACAATTCTCAACAAAATTTTAGCAAATTGTATACAACAATGCACAAAAAATATCATTCATCACGACCAAGTAGGCTTCATACCAGAAATGCAGGGCTGGTTTAACATATGAAAAACTGTAAACGTTATCCATCATATAAACAAACTAATGAAACAAACCACATGATCATATCCTTAGATGCAGAAAAAGCCTTTGACAAAATCCAACACTCCTTTATGATTAAAGCCCTGGAGAGATCAGGAATACAGGGAGAGTACCTAAATTTAATAAAGGCGATTTACAAGAAGCCGACAGCCAGTATCAAACTGAATGGAGAAAAACTCAAAGCAATCTCACTAAAGTCAGGAACTAGACAAGGATATCCTCTCTCCCCTTATCTATTCAATATAGTTCTCGAAGTTTTAGCTAAAGCAATAAGGGAACGAAAAGAGATCAAGGGCATACAAACTGGAAAAGAAGAAGTGAAGCTATCTCTATTTGCAGATGATATCATTGTATACATAAGTGACCCACAAAATTCTTCTAAGGAACTGCTACAGCTGATAAACACCTTCAGCAATGTAGCAGGATACAAGATTAACTCAAAGAAATCAGTAGCCCTTCTATACACTAAATATAGAAGAGATGAAAAAGAAATAAGGGAAACATTACCCTTCATAATAGCTGCAAATAGTATTAGATACCTTGGAGTAACTATAACCAAAGAAGTAACAGACCTATTTGACAAAAATTTTAAATCACTGAAGAAAGAAATTGAAGAGGATATCAGAAAATGGAAAGCTCTCCCTTGTTCCTGGATTGGTAGGATCAACAAAGTAAAAATGACAATTCTACCAAAGGCAATTTACAGATTCAATGCACTGCCCATCAAAATCCCAACACAATATTTTTTGGACCTTGAAAGAACAATACTCAATTTCATTTGGAATAACAGGAAAGCCAGGATTGCCAAAACAATTTTACTCAAGAAAAAAACCTCACTAGGTATCACCATCCCTGACTTCAAGTTATACTATAGAGCTACAGTAATAGAAACAGCCTGGTATTGGCATAAAAACAGACTTGTGGATCAATAGAATAGAATTGAGGGTCCATGCATTAACCAAAAACCTATGAACACCTGATCTTTGACAAAGAGGCCCAAAACATTCAATGGAAAAAAGATAGTATATTTAACAAATAGTGTTGGCATACCTGGATGGAAGTGTGTAGAAAATTGCAAATAGACCCAAGCCTGTCACCCTGCACAAAACTCAAATCCAAGTGGATCAAAGACCTCAACATAAACCCAGCCACTTTGAACTTGATAGAAAAGAAAGTGGGAAATACACTTCTACAAATTTTTACAGGTGACCACTTCCTAAATATAATACCAGTGGCACAGACACTAAAACCAACAATCAATAAGTGGGATCTCCTGAAGCTAGAAAGTTTCTGTAAAGCCAAGGACACTGTGAATAGGACAAAACGACAGCGTACAGAATGGGAAAAGATTTTCACCAACCCTACAAGTGATAGAGGACTGATCTCTAACATATATAAAGAACTCAAGAATCTAGAGCCCCAAACCTTGAATAACCCATTCAAAAAACGGGGTTCAAATCTAAAAAGGGAATTCTCAGAAGAATTACGAATGGCTGAAAGGCACCTGAAAAAGTGCTCATCATCTTTAGCCATCAGAGAAATGCAAATCAAAACAACTTTGAGATACCACCTAACACCTGTTAGATTGGCTAAGATAAAAGACACAGATGACAGCCTATGTTGGAGAGGATGCGGAGCAAGGGGAACACTCTTCCATTGTTGGTGGTAGTGTAAGCTTGTTCAGCCACTTTGAAATGCAGTATGGCAGTTTCTCAGAAAATTGAATATCAATTTCCCCAAGGACCCAGCAATACCACTTCTGGGTGTATACCCTAAAGTTGCACAGTCACAATCCAAAGGTATTAGCTCAACTATGTTCATAGCAGCATTATTTGTAATAGCAAGAACCTGGAAACAACCTAGATGTCCCTCAACTGAATAATGGATTAACAAACTGTGGTACATCTACACAATGGAGTACTACTCAGCAGTAAGAAAAAATGATACCCTAAAGTTTGCAGGCAAATGGATGGATTTGGAGAATATCCTTCTGAGCAAGGTATCACAAATTCAGAAAGATGTACTCACTCATTAGTGGACTCTAAACAAACAACAAACAAGAAAAAAGCAAAGCATGCCCAAGCTGCAAACCACAACCACTGAACAGTTTGGGATCAGAAACACCCTGGACTGACCCTTCAGATCCCACTCCAACTATAGGAACACCTGACTCACTCTTGAGGGAGGGGGGAGAAAACTGCATCTGCCAGAAGTGGAAACTGAACTAAGCAATATTGGGACAGTGGGACCATGGGACTGCCTGCTGCCTGCCCAGGGAGGGGATGGGGAGTTATGGAGAAGAAAGAATGACCTGATGTGGTGGGAGGGGGAAGGGACCTTGAATAAGGATATACAAGGATAGAAAGTGTGACTTCTTTGTTCATACTACATAAACGAATTCTTACTTGTTTACTTCTTACCTAATATCCCCAGAAGAGACTGTCAGGTTGAATGAAAAGATGATGATTTAGTAGTTATAGTGTGTACTGCTCTTGATGAAGACCCGAGTTCAGTTCCAAGCACTCGTATCAGCCAGCTCACAACCTACTATAACTCCAGCTCCAAGATCTGACACTGATGGCCTCACATGAATTCACATCAGCACTCACATGCACATCCTACACAGACGCACAAATACACACACAATTTAAAACAACTTAAAATAAATCTTTTTAAGGGAAAAAAGGAGATTGCTTCATGTAGGGAGCTGCGTTGTACCACTCCCTAAAGGTGGCACTGGTTTCTGCCTTCCACCTTCCTGATGGGATGGTGAGTGCTCTTGGGAGTAAACAACTCCTTTTTGGCTGTAGGCGAGGATGGTGGCTTGCTTCCGGCGCCTCCTCGAGACCTATGGGCAATGTCCATGTTGCTTACCGGGATTGGAGGTCCAGAAGGTATTTAGCCACGAGTGAACTCTCCCCCTCCCCCGCCCCCCGTCCCCCCTCCCCCTTCCTCTGTGGTCGTTCGTCGTTCATGAGAGAGTGAGTCGTTCATGAGAGAGTGGTCGTTCGTCATTCATCTGAGAGTGTGAGTGAGTGAGTGAGCGAGTGAGTGAAAGACAAGAAGATATCTGAAAGGCCCGAATAAACTGCAGAGGGAAGGATCCAGTGTTGTGTCTTCCTTGCTGGCGAGGTCGCACTCGACAGCTTCAGATTAATAAAGACTTGGAGAGCACTATGAGCTAATTTTTATGATTCACTTGTTTAAGAATTATTAAGATACTTAACTCGGGTCTGGGGATATGACTCAGAGCACTTGCCTTAAGTGTGAGGACATGAGTTCAAGTACCTAGTCTTTATTCTGACTACCTATAACATTGGTTCTATTCTCTAGACAACCTCAGATAATATATTTCTCTTTACTGTAAGAAACCTATTACACTTCAGATTCCATGAAAATAGAATTGCATTAGTCTGTACAAATATAGTTGTCATATATAAAAGAGATATAAATGTGCTCCTATGCTCACAGCCCTATATCCATTAAATAAGGAACACACACAGACTCATATGATGATATTATATCCCTTTCAAAAATTAATGAGATTGTTGGAATTTCAACACAACTACTAAAACAAAAAATGGCTCTTTCATCTATGTTGTGATTAAGTTTATTCTTTGTAAGAGTCTTCTGTAAATTCATATTTCTTTTGGTAATATTTAAAGTAGCCCTATTTCTATATATTTTTATCATATATCTGTCTACTGATAATTTACAGAATAATTAGTAAACTCTGCAAATAATATGTTCACCTATGTTCAATTTATAATTTTTAAGAGAATTATCTCCTAATGTACAATTTCAATTAAAAATCTGTTTGTTCTTGTAAATTATTATATTCATTTTGAAAAAGTAATGTGGGAGTGCCACAAAATGCTGACATCACAATTCCACTTCTGTGTCTATGCTTAAAGGAGTTGAAGTCGTTGGTTTGAGAAAAAAATTTGTACCACTATGCTCATTACAGAACAATATGGAAAAAAAACTTAAGCATTTGGAAACAGATGTGTGAATTTTTAAATTTATAAAAATGGGAGATAAACATAGAGAACATATGGAATACTATTCTATCTTTAAAAAGCAACAACATGGATGGAGCAAGATGATACCACACTAAGTGAATAAAGCCAGAAAGAGATGAAAAAGTGCTACTTGATATCATTTATATATAAAATATAGCAAATCAAACTTCCAGGAGTACAAAGTACAGTAATGGGTACTAGAGGCTGGATGTGCAATGAGAATGAGGGAAAGAAAGGAGCGGAGGATAGCATGAGGAGAGAAATGGTGTCTATAAATCTATTAGGTAGCATGTCATCTATAGTTGTCAATAATGTATTATATTTATAACATAAACAGCTAAAAATTAAAATGATAAACATTTGACAACCCTAATATGCTAATTACCCTAATTGCATCATTCCACTATATAACATTGTACTATATATAAAATATATAGTTATTTGTTGATTAAAAACCTTTTGAGTTAATTGCAAAATTTTTAGTTATGAATAAATAAAAAAATTGCTTGCTTCAGTGAATAGAAATTAATATGAAGATTTAGTTAATTAATAAACTTTTGCTAGAGCTAGAGAGATGGCTCAGTGGTTAAGAACACTTGCTGCTCTTACAGAAGACAGGATTCAATTCTCAATGCCCACATGGCAGCTCAAAACTGTCTGTAACTCTGATGATATGACAGAGGGCACTGCACACATATTGTGTACATACATACATGGAGACTGAACACCAAACACATAAATATTAAAATAAAAATAAAATAAATAGATGTTGTAGTAAGTTTTTCCTGACCCCATTTGGGGCCAGAGGTTTTGACCTGGTGCACAGTGGCGGTTTGGAACCTGGTCCGCGGTGGCTTTTGTCCCCCAAAGAAATGAATCAGGCTCTTATATTACTTCATACTGTTTGGCCCATATCTTAAGCACATTACTAGCTAGCTCTTTCATCTTAAATCAACCCATTTCTATTAATCTTTACACCACGTGGCCCACAGCCCGTGGCTCACCTGGATTCCTACATGCTTCTTCTTTGGGGGACGGATGAAGACTGACTAACTCCACCCCTTCCTACCTGCCTGCCCTCTGATTCTCCACCCACTTCTATGGTGCTGTACATAGGCCAAATCAGTTACTTTATTTACATTATACAGAGAACATTTACACCACAAATAAAAATAAACTTTTGCCAAATTTGGGAAAAGAAAATAATTAAAATAACACTATACACACACACACACACACACACACACACACACACACTCACAAAATCTGTGAGATAAAGAACCCTCTAATAAACAATCTTTCTTAAGAGAACATTTGGGTTGGAGGCAGCTCAGAGCTAGAGCATTTGCCTATAGTCTTCAATGTCCTGGTTAAATAAAAATAAGGAAAGAGAGAGATGGAAAGAAAATAAAAGAAAGAAGGAAAGGATGAAGAAGGAAGGGCAGGGAAAGAAAAAGAAAAAGCAATTCTAAGATCACATTTCCATAAAAGTTCTAGAAAGTGAAAGCTAGTCTACCACAAAACAACATGGGTCAGTAGATGGTTGATTGCTGGGGGGCGGGGAGAGTGAGGACTTTAAATATATACATACATATGCATGTATAAGTATATACATTCAGTACTTTACGTTGGCTCACCCCAACATCTAGCCCTGCTAGAGCATGTGAAGTGACAGGTCTTAAGAAATCACAGTCACTGGATCTCCTTGACTTGGGATGACAGCAAGGCACCCAGAAGAGCAGGATATCCAGGAGTTTTGGTGAGAGTTCAGTATTGATGGTGGACCAGAAGCCACAGGTTTGAACCAAACCAACAGCTCATTACTATGAACATTTTACAACTAATGGTGACTATATATAATGGAGAGGCAAGATAGAAGGAGTAAAATTTTTTTTAGTTTTTATCTTTTGGGGTGACTGCTGCAAGGGTGGAGGACAGACATGAGAGGACTGGGAGATAAGTGGGATTGGGGTACATGATGTGTAATTACCAAAGAATCAGTAAAAAAAAAAATGGGAAGGAAAGCCAAAGAAGTACAACCACTCTAGCAAACACCAGAGGAAGCCTATTAATGCGTGTGTGTGTGCGTGCGCGCACGAGCACACATGCCCATGCTCAAAATAGCTTTATTTGCAATGCATAAAATATCTCACTAATAGAAATGAAAAACAATATATCATAAATTTTATTTGTAGAATATGCCAATAAATAAGAAACAGCTATGTTGTCCGGTTAGCTCAGTCGGTAGAGCATGAGACTCTTAAATAAGAAACAGTTAATCCACTACAATGTACCTGAACAGGTATATAAACATGAACAACCGTGATACACCACTACAATTAACAGCTAACAGAACAAAGTTCATCTATGGGAGTACAAGATAGGATAATGGTTACCTAAGGGTGATTAGTGGTAGGGTGTTGTGGGGCTGGCTTCAAAGGTCTGGTAGTTAGATGTGACCTACACTTTTGTGTGCTTGGGTGCTAGTTTGTGGGGTGCATATATTTACTTTAAAATTCATTAATTTGCACACACAAAATGCATACATTTTCCTTGTGTATAACTTCAATAAACACACACATAAAATTAATACTCAAGAATTTGATACTTTGAGTAAATTAGATAAGAATGATTCCAGATATAAATGGGGAGTAAAGTTATTGGTACAAAACTGAGACAGTAGTCATCAAGAATAGGTAAGTACAAATTAGGACTTACAATCTTTCTTAATCAGCAGTTAGACTGTTCTAATTTATTTTAAAAATTAATGAATGAAAACTACTTATAGACATCAAATTTCTCCACTATGCATATACTATTTTAAACAGGTCAGTGTAGTCATGGGACTAAAAAACATAGACAATAGGACTGTCTTCATTGAAGCCATACAAAATACTAGAGACTAGGTAGCTTCAAACTTACAAATCAGTTTTCTCACAGTCCAAGCTGGTGCCAATTTGGTTTCAAATGAGGACAGTCTTTCTGGCTTGTGGATTTTTATTTTCTTGTGTCTTCATATGGTTCTTCTAAGGTTCCCACACCATCAGATCAGGGCCCTCTCCCAGGGCTTTATTTAACCTCAATTGCCCCTGAAACCCCACTTCCCAATACAGTCACATTCCTAATACAAGTGAACTCAAAGAAAGCACCAAAAGACTCAAATAATTATTTGCAAAGTGGTTACTTCCAAAAGAATGTGAGATGCTAATTTTCAAGTATTTCTGAAATACCTTCATTTTATGCCGTTTCATAAGTGTAAATGTCTTGCATAATGATAGAAAATTGAACTCATCTATTTAATGGAATCTGGATCAGCTGGGACATCTGGTTTTGCTGTTTAAAATAATTTGAAACCAGCAAATGTGTTGTGCTTTTATTGCAGTCCTGTTACATTTATTTCAGTGGGGCAAAGAGCTTGGGCAACAACATCTGTTTCCAGGAACACAGGGGGGGGCAGGGGGAATGCATACAGACAAAACTGGCAATCGTGAGCAGACACACTGTGGACAGAGACTCAGCACTAGCTTAGAGGTGGAGTGGTATGCACCAGTATGGGCTAGAATGGTTTGTGAGCAAGAAAATTTGTTTCCAAGGAGAAAGTCTGCAACGAATAATAATGACTGAGAATTCAAAAAGAAGCCCAGACAAACCAAAAACTCAGTCAAGATTGAGAGCAGAGCCCTCACTGGTCTTGAAAGCCTTCTGGTTTACTGTTACAGAGTGGTCTAAGAGTGAGACCACTGAAAGCATCTTAATAGTTTAGAATGAAAATCATTCCACATTACAATACTGTGGCTTTTTGCTGCAGCCAACACTGTTGTGAGGATCTCATTCCTAAACTCTGCTAATGTGTAAGAAGTCTGGGCTTCTGTGGTTAAGAAGTCCATGAATGAAACCAAGAATCCACTCTCCTCTCTCTGTTCATTTCTAACTTAACTGCGTGGTGCACTACCCATTCATGATCAGAAGCTGGCTGTTTCTATCCTGGAAATACATACACATCAAGTAAAGAGAAACTATTTCTTCCTATCACTTACCACCGTGTTGTTGGTTTTGTCTTTTAGACAAAGCCTTTTCCAGAATGCCTTAACAGCTTCCCCTCAGTCTCCTCCACTTAAGGAGATCACAGTCCCAGCCCCTTCACAAGAGCTGGGCAGGAAGAGACGGGCCTTATTCTGCTAATGGGAGGAAAGCCCTGTCATCAGGTATAAGAAAACATGACATTGCTGGGCATGGGTCTGGTACCCACAGAGTTAACAGAAGCCTGGCTTCACCACAAAAGAGCTATGTGAGCTGAGGCTAGTTATCTGATACGTACTTTGCTCATTTATGAAAAGAACCAATATTGTTCAAATTTTAAAATGGTCATAAAAGAGATAACATATACACAAGCCTGTATATATGCTTGAAGGCTTGATATATAGCACAATCAGTAAATGATACCTATTATTGTATTTTATTGAATTAAGACAGCTCTTGTTAGCACAAGACTAGCAGGAACACTCTTAAATGCTTCCTTATTTTTTCCAGGTTTGTCCTGACATGTGTCCCAGTTTCTAGGGCTAATGTTTTCATATAGTGCTGCACATCAAAAGCTGTTACTATATAGAAAAAAATCCTTAAAGTAATTAAGTTGATAAGTGCTTATTTCAAGTTGCAATGAAATATTACTACTGGAAATCCAAAACCACATTATACTAAGAGACCTAATACATAGTGGATGTTTAATACTCGTGGGGAAATGAATACAGGCTGGCGATAGCCAGAGTTTCCTGTGGCTTGTAGCTGGCTATTGCAGTTAAAGGAAAATAATGAGCTCAAAATATGTATTTAATATGGGAACTGTTATGAGCTTCGTGTACACTCCCCTTTCTCTTGGGAATCATCTCAGAACATAAAGGAAAGTTGCTAACAATAGAAACCACACTTTCCTTTCTTCTGGTGCTGAAGGTTGAGCCTGGGTTGATGAGCATACAATCTACCACTGAGCGGCAGTCCCAGCCCAAGCCCACATTTTAAACAGAAAACATTCCCAGGCCCTACATAATTGCAAAGGTTCTTGACTTCAGCTGGGTTTGAATAAAGATCCTGAGAAGAGAAAGGAGAAGACCAGAAAGAGGAGGCTGAGAAATAAGCAGACACCAGAACTTCAAGAAATAAAGAAAAAGAGAATTACATTTTTTTTTAGTTCAGTAAGTGTGCATGTGTGTGTGTTATGTATGCATGTATATATGTTGTTCTCAATCATTCTCTACTTTACTGAAGCAAGGTCTTTCCATTGCTTCACTATTGGCTACTCTAGCCAACTTGCCCTGAGATTCCTGTGTCTCTGACTTCTGAGGTTAGGATTACAGACAGTCACTACCAGGTAGGCTTTTATGTAAATTCTGGTGAAGCAAACTGCAGTCCTCAGATTTATAGAGCAAGAGCTTTATCCCCTGAGCCATTTCCCAGCCCCCATTGTAATATTTTGTTAAGTTGGAAAAGTTAGCAGGATTTTCAGGGTCCAAATGTGGGCCCCAGCCCTGAGCTAAGCTTTGTCACCGGTCCTAAGGGTGGTGATTAAATAGGTATAATGCAAAGCAGAAAAAGGAGGGTTTTTAATGTGGCCACATTGGTGGGGTAAACAAAGGGCATCCAGGGTCAACCCCCCAACCCCCGCCAGCCAGGCCATCTTTCCAGTACTGACATGAAATTTAGGTTTAAATAGAAGGTAAGAGCTAAGTCTAACCAAGAAGCCCTGGTTGTCCTGTGGACCCATCCAACACTGACCCGTCATTAACCCCTGACTCTTTGCTGCAAAGTGGTCTGGAAAGTTGTCAGAACTACATAAAAGCTCTTCCAGGGAGAAAGTGAGTTCCTTCCCTAGTGACCCTGGGCTTCAGTCCTTCTCTTTGCTAGACATGAGATTCCTGAGAAACTCTACTTCCTTAAGGTCTGTTATGTCCATAGTCTAATAAAGAAAAAAGGGAGGGGAGAGAAACTTTATTTCTGCTAAGAAAGTTACAAAAGGCTACAGTCAAAGGTTCAGAAGCTGTCCAGGTGTGGTACTGCATGCACTTGGGAGGCAGAGGCAGGTGGATCGGTATGAATTTAGGTCAGCACAGGTCTACAGAGAAAGTGAGACCATCTCTCTTGCCCTCCCAACCCTAAATTTTAGAAGTTACCAAGAAGAACATCTTGAATCTTTCTGTCTGTGAGACACATGGCCATATTTTCAGAAAGGAGTCTGGATCCAGGCAGAGTGAGAGTCTTCAGATTGATTAACCTGCCTTCATCCATTATATGAAGGCAGACAAGAGTGATGCAAACCCTACACAAAACACCCCAAACTCTAACCTGCCTAGGATAACTGGAACCCCTTCCCTACACAATCTTTCTGCACACGTTTTTAATTAAAGTAGTCTTTCTGAAGACAGTGAGGAAAAAATTTAGCTAGGAGATAATAATAATAAACTAATATTTAAGACACTTGAGAGTTGTACCCAAACACTTAACATCTTCAATGAAGCTAATAATCTAATTGTGTTAAACAACTGTTTGTTATCACATGTAACCAATGAAAGAAAACTATTTCT
Organism: Sigmodon hispidus; assembly: GCA_004025045.1. Taxonomy (NCBI): domain Eukaryota; kingdom Metazoa; phylum Chordata; class Mammalia; order Rodentia; family Cricetidae; genus Sigmodon; species Sigmodon hispidus. The sequence goes on along the minus strand of PVIH01000551.1, from coordinate 234,912 downwards.
TTGGATTTTATCAATATTATAAATACTTGGATTTCAAAGAATATTATCAAGAAAGTTTAAAGAGTCTTGAATTCAGACATTTTAAGTAATTAATGTATAAAAAGGTAAGTAATATAATTTGAAAATAGACAAAATAATTACTAGCTATAACTCCAAATAAGATAAACAGTTGGATAACTGGTGCCTTGATGTCTTTCTGTATGCTGTGAATATCATTGGTCAATAAAAAGACTTTTTTGACCTTTTGCAGGCCATCTTAGAAGCAGGTGAGAAATCTAGACATTAATAAATTTTTAAAAAAGACAAAGTCAAGAGATACACAATCCAGCCACCTGAAGAACAGGGTATAAAAAATAAATAAGCCATGGGCCATGTGACAAGACAAATTAATAAAAATAAGTTAAGGTGCAAAAACTAACTAATAATATGCTTGGGTCATAGGCCAAACAACCTATTAATATAAGCATCTAAGTCATTTTAAAAGGCTAAGCACCAGCAGGCAGGTCCAGACCACAGGGCCAGACAGGGCAAAAATTCATATTATAGTACTGACTCATGCTAACATGTAGATGAACCTTGAAAAGATTATATTTGAAGATCAAGAAGCCAGAAACAAGAATGATGTATCTTGTGCCAGTAGTATGGATTTTCCAGAATATGTAAATCCAAAGAGAAAGAAGGTATATTGGTTGTTTCTCAGAGAGATGATGAGGTTATGGGGAGAAAGAGAGAAAGATTGTTCACATACACAATTTCTGGTTTTTGTTTGCTTGTTTTTGTTTCTGAATAATGCAAATACTTTAAAATTAAACTTACACTTTCCTAATTTCCTAATGTACTTACATTGTAGTACATATGCAAAAAGCACTGTACTACACACCTAGATGAATGAATTTGATTTATAAGACATTTCTCCTAACAAAGTTATCAAAGGGGAGATTTTATTTAGTGAATTGAATTGTTCACACAGGCCTGCTGGCCTGCTGTCCACCATTTTTCTGTGCATTTGTGCTACTGTAAGAAATTGCTTGTATGTGGTGTGCTCTCACATCTTCCGGTCTTGATATCACCATATTGGAATATGCAAGAACCAGACAACTTACGGGCTATAGTGTGTGTGTGTGTGTGTGTGTGTGTGTGTGTCTGTGTGTCTGTGTGTGTGTCTGTGTCTGTCTGTCTGTCCGTCGGGGAGGTGCTTTGGCTAAGCATTAGTATTTTGCAGAATTCTACTCAGATGTTATGTGTATCAGGAAGCATTTCTTTGATAAATGCATTCTTTCTCCATGTCATCATTCCATAGCCTCTGTCCTACAACTCATGTGACTTCTAGCCTGATAACTGAGAAAGTTATATAGATCACCACATAGATCATCATATGGATCATTGTATATCTTTTGAACATATGAGGCAATCATGCTCAAATATGATAACTCTTCTGTTGATTTCCTTTCTTGGTTTTTGTAGCTTTCATTTTATAAGACTATCCTAAAAACAGAGGCTGGAGATATGACTCAGCAGTTAAGAGCATTGGTCTTACAGAGGACTTGAGTTCGATTCCCAGAACTTACATAGTGGGTCACAACCATCATTAATTCCAGTTCCAAGGGATCTGGTTCACTCTTCTGGCCTCCACAGGTATACATACACATATGGTACACATACAGGCAAAACACAAAGACATCTGATAATAAAAATTTTAAATCTCAAAATTCACTGACATGTTTTATGTATGTGTATTGATATATCCCTGAGCAGGACTTGCTGTCTGAATAGATGCCTCAGTTTCAAAACTTCAGCCAGTGCTCAAGATGCTGAGCTGCCAACAGTGAACTCATCTCTCCCTGGGAGGCCTTGAGCACCATTCTTTTTAAGAAATTCAGCTCTAGGTGTATTTAAAAAAAATTAGAATGAAGTTAACAGAAAAGCTGCTTGTAGAGAAGATAATTGCTATGGAAGATGCTTATACAGAGAGAACAGCATGAGACTTACAAGCACAAAAAAGAAGTTGGACTCCAGACCATAATAAGTATTTAGGCTCCACTCCCTGGCCTTCAGCTCCTGGGAATGCTGACCCCCAGCTCTGCCCCAGCACCTCCTAAGTCCCTGTCCCTGATGTATTCTGCACACTGTCCCAGAAGGGAAGAGGTGTTCAGGAAGGGCAGGTTTATGCACCATTAGCTTAAACAAGTTTTCTTTGTCTCTCTTTTCCAAAGTTCCCAATCCTATCCTGTTTTTAAAAACTGATACTGAGCCTCATAAAGTATGTTCTGTGAGCCAAGCTTAGATGATATCTCCGGCCCTGAGGGCTGGTTTTAATCAAATTTAGCGCTGCTAGCCAGCTGATACCAATTTAAAATTTCTTGGGCAGAATTTGTTATTAAGGTTTTTGGAGGAATCTGAGCCAAGCAGCTTATAAATGGAGCTGGGTCATTTCTCCAAACCTTTCGTTCCCCCCTCCCTGTCCCCCTAGGGGAGGCTGACTTATTACTGCAGATTTCTGCCTACTGTCTGGGCCAGTGTAAATCTGTGAATCACCCCAGTGTGAGACACTGTTACACGTGGGCTCTCCATCTACCTTCCTTTTCCTTGTATGCTGAGGCCCCTCCAGGGGCTAGGAATAGGCTGTGGATGCCACAGAAAGCTATAGTGGACAGCCTGGCGTCCCTCACTGTGGCGGCATCAATTATACTTTCTTTCTCTTAGTATCTCAGATGTCAAGTACCTTTCCTTGTTAGTGACCCTAAAGTCTTTAAAATGGGTTTCTTTCTGCATATTTTGTAACTCTCAGGGGTCCTGCTGATATAGGAAAAGAGGAGAGAGTGTTTGCTGAAGGGACAGACCAGGAGCAAACAATGCTTCTTGAGCCCTGGCTTCAAAGTAGACATTACCTGACCACTTACTGGGGCCATTTGTTGCAGGTCATGTCTGACAGTGGTCATAGTCTATAATGTAAAGGAACAAAATCAAACACTTTCAATTCTTCAGATTTGATCATAAAAAATACTTGAGATGAAATGATTCGTAGCAGTTTAAAATAGAGTGATCAAAAGTATATGAGATGAGGAGTATGTAAGATGAATGTTATTTTTTTTTAAAGCCATGTATCTAGATACTGGTACAAGTAAGTTTGAAATATTACCGAGCATTTTAACACAGTGAAGAGCAATATAAAATGCTATGGGGTATATGGTATACTATGTATGACTCAAAACCTATAACAGTAATAGTCAGAAAAGAAGCAATAGATAAAAACAGAAGAAGACTTTCCAGGGATAAATAGCCTTTCAGACTAGGATGGCTATATTAGTCAAAAACTAATAAAACACATAAAAATGCTGAAAATTTGAGTTAGATTTTATGTACCAGGAAGGTCTTGTTGTGGTGGAAACATTGCCGAGTGTTCTTTGGGTCACTGGGTATGTCACCAGAATGTAGGTCTGGTGGGACCTGGTTCTCCCAAGACAGTTTTTACAAAAAGCCTAAGCTTGTTCCATTCAGTATTGGGTTCAGGGCATAATCATTTGCTTGCTCCAATACATACTGTGACCATTGCTATCCAATATATTTCCATTTACCAAGAACAGAAAGAACCCCAGAACCATTCTGGGGATTCCAAAACTGTAAGGTAAGATGCACACTTGAGTGGGTAGTTGAGGCTGTTCCTATTTACCAGTTGTTAAAAGTTGTTGTATTTCTAGTTTGCTTTTTATATCTATGATAAACATCTTGACCAGAAGCAACTTACAGGAGGGAAGAGTTTATTTTTAATTTAAACTTCTAGGTCGCAGCCCATTATCAAGGGACCTTAGGGCAGGAGAGCAAGCTGGAACTGAAGAAAGAACCACAGGGGAATACTGCTCAGTGACTTTCTCACTAGCTGTACTCAGATGGCTGCCTGATCCAGCCCAGACTCACCTGCCTAGGGTGGGCCTTGATGGGTTCTCCCACATCAGTCATCAATCTCTCACAGTCCCACATCAGTCATCAATCTCTCACAGACATGGCCTCGGGCCAATGTGATCTGGTCAGTTCTTCGGCCGAGGTTTCCTCCTCCCAGATAATTCTAGAATGTGACAAGCTGACAATAAAAACTAATCACTGAGTATCTTCCATTGTTGGTCCCGTCATTGCATTTTAAATTCTTGGTTTTGAATATAATTGCGTTTCAAACTATCATAGTTATTATCCATTGCACTGTCTTTGCTCACGGAAAACCTTTTCAAATTGGTTCTTGAGTCCTAGGGGCATGACAACAATGACTTGTAATAATTCTTCAATTGCTCAAATACTAACACATCTCAGGTTCACTCTATCCACTTCCTGCCTTAGGCCAAGCCATTAGTCATTTCTCCAAGGAGACGGAGCTCCTTTGGAAATAGTATTTAGAAATCCTAAAATAAATTCTAGAAGTGCTCTTGGCTCTATGCATTCTAAATGGTTAAAATAATACACTTAAGGTAAACCATGAATTCACAATAGCCTTTCCAATGAAAAATTACGGGCTTGTGCTTAGGCTTTCCAGTCTAACGTTTGTCTACTCTTTTTTCAACTAACATCCCATTTTCATGCATCAACATAATTATTCATTTAATACACAGTCATCTCAAAAACAAGCAATACCCCCACTTTACTGCTACTGGAGACATAATTACTGAGAACAGGCTTTTTTGCTTTTCTTGTTCTTGTTTTCTGGACTTATCCGGTAGTCAAAGTATTTAAGCCAAATAATCCCGTCTGCATGACTTCGACACCAATATTTGTTTCCTTTTACTAACAGTTTTTTATGAGAGGGTTCCAAAGATTTTATTGTTGTTGTTTTGGGTTTTTTTGTTTTGTTATTTGTTTGTTTGTTAGTTTTTACATTCCAGGTGTTAGTTTTCTCTTCCTTCCTCTCCTCCCAGCCCCCTCATCCTTCATTTCACTTTGAGAAAGAGCAGGCCTCCTGTGGATATCAACCAGCCATGGCATGTCTAGTGGCAGTGAGTCTGGGCACCTCCTCTCCTATTGAGGCTGGACAAGGCAACCCAGTAGGAATTAAAAGTTCCAAAAGCAGGCAACAGAGTCAGAGACAGCTCCGGCCCCACCGTTAGGAGTGTCACAACAGGAATAACTAACACAACTGTTACATATATACAGAGTGCCTGATTGTCAGTTCAGACTCTGAGCCTCTAGGAGCTCAGTTTGTTTAATTCTCTGGGCTGTTTTCTTGAGATGTCCTTGACCCCTCTGACACCTACAATCCTTCCTCTTCCTCTTCTACAAGATTCCCCAAGCTCCATCTGATGTCTGGCTGGGTCTCTGCATTTGTTTCCAACAGTTCCTAGGTGAGACCTCTCTGATAATAGTTGGATACACATCAATCTGTGAGAACAGCAGAATATCTCAAGATTTTCTTCCAATTTATGATTGTGTAACTGATAGAAAGAATATATATGAAAGTGGTATTTATTAGATGAGCTGACGTGGCACTGTTAGAATCATTCATCAATGGCTGTTTCACAGCAGAGACAGAGAATCCAGTAGTTTCTGGGTCCATAAAGCCTTGTGCTCACCAGTTCCAATCTGATGTCAAAGGCCTGGAGGATTCCAGAAGAGCTGCTGTCTTCGCCTATTCTGGAAGCCTGACGAATCTAATATCAGCAAAGGAGTCAGCAGCAGCAACAACATAGTAGATGAGTTTCTGTGAGACTGGAAACCAAGCGATCAGAAAAGCCAGGTCTTCTTTTCAAGTCTCTTTCTCTTAGGCTGCTCCCAGAAGGTGCTACTCACACTTAACAGTGCTTGTCCAACATCAATTAAAATAATCAAGACAGTCCTCCATGGCAACAGATAATCTCTCCTTGAGACTCTTTCTCACATGATTCTACTTTATGTCAAGCAAACAATTGAAGCTAAGCAACCCAGAAGTGAAAATAGTTGACATTTACTCAGGATTCAGGTGCCAAGAGCCATTTCACAGCTTTCTTCTACACAGTTCTACAACATGGTCTCACAGAGGTTTACTGCAATGACTCTTTCTAATGATTGTTCTATGGAGCTTTTTTATAGGTGTAACAACACAGAACTCTGAAGTACTTTGCCTGAGATTCCACAGATTGTACATGAGGAAGCAAGAATCAAACCCAGTCACTATGACTTCTGTGCCCACTCTCAACTACTGTGTCTCTTCCTAATGGAAAAGGCTTCCTGATAAGTATGTAAATTACTTATACTTGATAATGACAAGACTTATGAGGTTAGTGAAGCTGTAAATTACTTTTCAAAAGGATAGAAGTTTTATACATCTCTGTCAAAGGCATGAAATATTTTCCTCTAAATCAAATCATCCAATAAAACTAAATTATACACTCCAATTAAAATACACTTCAAACTAGAAACAAGTTTACCAATCTTATTCAAGTAGGAAAGGAAGCATTATCTGAAATCTTCCCTTTATTTTGTATGTGTAAACAAATTAAAATTTTATTAGTCATTTATCTAATGAGAATTTAATGGTTACCTACTCTTTTTATCCAGTATCATAAACGAACTCAAAATCACATTTCAAAAGTAGATATTTATGAAATTATATAAAAAGAAAGCAATATTTTAATATCAGATAAATTTAAAATCTTTTCTTATATACCTAGTGGTATATTTGTGGTTTTATGCATGTGTATTCCCATGGGTACACATACATATGTGTCACAGTGTCTGAAGGCTTATTCTCCCTGAGCATTGGACCTATAGGGAAATGATGAAGATTCACTGGATCTTAGCTTCCTAAAAGTACTAAAAAAACCTATCAGAAGGGGATTTCTGGGCTTGAAAGAATCCAGAATTTTGTAAAATTTCAGTCAAATTCCAGGTCTGTCATGAGTAGTTACATGAGCAACCACACTGAGCCTGTTTCTTAACTTTGTACATGATGTTCCAGATGTGCACCTGCAGCATCTTGCTCCTGCCTTCATCCTGCCAATTGCCACCATGTCTCCATGCCATGATGAACTCTTACCCTCTGGAACCAAAAGATAAAGCCAAAATATCCTCTTACACAAGTTGCTTTTACTTAGAATATTTTATTCTAACAATAGAAAAGTAGCTAACAGAGGGGTCTAAAGAGAAAGTGCCCTCCATGTAAATCTCATGGCTTCTGACACATGTGTGTGTCTGTCTGTGTGGATGGTTGCATCTTTGCCTTGTCTGCTGTCTTCACTTAAGAAGGAGGGGTCACTCACAGCTGGTAGGGTAGGGCTTGGAAGGGAAAAGGTGCCATCTTCTTCAAAGATATCTAAAGGACTCAGCAAAACCTGGTGGACCCAGAAAAGACACAGTAGAAAGCACAGTCCTCAGACTAGATACTTTAAGAAAAGGGAGAAGATGGGTCTTTAAAATTCCCCTCTATCCGTCCAACCAGATCACCAGGGCATCCAAGTAGCTGTTCAGGCACAGATACAGCTGTCAATCATCTGTCCCTTTACCTGGGAAGCCATGTAGCAAGATTCTGTCATGCATAAAACAACTCTACCTCTATTGGGAGAGACTAGGTGAAGAGATGCTTTTGTATCATGAGGCTCTGTAAAATTGTCCATGACTCCCTGGCTAATAAAAATGCAGCCAGTGCCACATGCCCACAGCAGCATGCTGTTGATTCCTTCGATGGTGCAGTCTTTTCTCACAGGGACTATACCATCAAAAGATACTAACTCATCCAGCAAAGATAACTGTGTCTTCTGAGATGAAGGAAAACAATTCAGAACTCCTTTCAGCTCTCACCCCTGGCAGTGGTTCTTGTGTGCCCCATGCTTCTGTCTTAAGCAGAACAGCTCTGGATGGAGCAAGCAAGTCATTCCCAGATGCTCAGCCTGCAGCCTGCTCTTCCGGGTTCTATGTGGTCACTTCCTCCTGCTATTCAAGAGGCCTTTGCTGCAAACCTGGAGAACAAGAGTCTCATTGTCAGGTCATTGTCAATTATATTACCTATTTCGCTTTCCTTTCAGCTTTCACTGATGTTCCAAATACTCAGGAGTGATTATTTTTTCTTTACACTCTTCTAAAATTAAGCTCTAGCAGGAAAAAAAGAAACAGAACAAAAAACAAAAAAACATGTATATGATTAGGGAGTTAGCAAGTTATAGTGTGGATAGACCAAATCTGTCCTACTGCCTATTTTTAAAAAGTCTTATTTAAATACATCCACATCTAGTTGCAAACATACTGTCAAAGGAGACTTCTGTACACAGCAGTCATGCTGAGTGGTTGAAACAGGCACTATCTAGCCCTGAGAACCTGAATTAGGTTTTATCATATCCCTTATTAGAAAAGTTGGCTAACTTGGTTTCTTGTAGATCAGTGGTTCATAATAGATGATAAATAAACACTAAAGATAGAAGTGAGGTCCCAATGTTACAGTGAAACTTTCTTTGTACGCAGTTGCATGTAAAACACATATTAATGGAAGAAGTTGAAAATTTAAATGTCTAATGTTTATACTTTTCACAAAAGCTTCTGGTCTATTTGCTGCTATAGCTGGGGCTGCTGGGAAAAAGTGAAGATTGAGCTTTAACTATATATTCAGAGTTACATTGTATAACTAGGTTTGTTCAAAGTATGTATTAGTCTTCTGAAATATAATTATTTTGGTGTACAGAGCCAATTTTAAAAGATAATAAATAAATTTATTATTGAAAATGTAAAGAGAAGAAAAATAACATCTATCTCAAATTTTAAGGATGATTTTTATTCCAACTATAAGGAAAAAATTTCAGAGCTGGAAATGGAGTTGAATTGGTTGAGTGTTTGCCTAGAGTCTGGTTTCTACCTCCAATATCTCATCATTCAGAACCTGGTGGTGCAAGACTTGTAATCCCAGCATTTAGGAGATAGAAGCAAAAGAATCTGAACTCCAGGCTATCCTCAGCTACATAAGAAATCCAAGAATCTAAAGCCAGCCTAGGTTACATGAGACTCTGTCATATATATATATATATATATATATACATATGTAATATATATTTCTGATTAAAATATAGATTCCAACACTTTATGACAGTTTTTTGTATGTCATTAATAAAGGCTTAATTGATAAAATTTTGGACATAGAACCTATTAAGTAAAAAATAAATTTAGTAAAAATCTTTGAGATAGAAAGCACAATTAAATGGAACCTTGTATCTGGAAACAAGATCTTAAGGAGATGGCAGAACAAGTGGGCTCTGCTTCCTGTCCCAGTTTCTAGCAAAGTGAGTATGGAGCATCATGACAGGTAGTCTTACAAGGATGAATAAAAGGAGGAAAGCATGCCTCAAGACACTGAGGTGATGTGACCAATAAGGCACAAGCAAGGAAGGCATAGCCACTGGCTTGGTCCATTTGTGTGGCAATGAGAAGAGCTGAGACTTGGAAAATTATAAAAACAAAACAAATCACATCCTCACACAGCTCTGTAGCTGGGAAAGCCTTGGGTTAAGATATCATCAACATGCTAGCTGTCTTTGTGCATTTCTATATGGTGAAAAGCAGAATGAAGGGAAGAGGCAAACTGTGTCCTCACCCAGGAGTACAGGAGAGAGTGAATGGACCCTGCCAAGTCCTTCTATCAAGACAATTCATTCACAAGAAAAGAGTCATTGTAATCTAAATAACCAGTAACACAACTGCACTGGAGATAAATGCCAAGGAGCACATTTGTCTGTTATGACTGGTTATTGTAAACTCTTCATAAATAACTTCAGGATATATAGGCATAGTTTTCCTGTCCAAACAGAATGCTCCCAAATAGCCAACCCAGACTATTAAGATTACTTACAAAAGTTCAGCAGATAGCTCAGGCTTGTTACTAACTAGCTCTTACAGCTTAACCCATTTTGACCAATCTATATGCTGCTCCAAGGCCATGGCTTTTACCTCTATCCCATTTTGTGAGTCCAACTCATGCTCTGTCTGGCTGGAGACTCCTCTGACTCTACTCTTTATCATCCCATCACTCTCAGTTTGGCTTTCCTGCCTGACTTTATCCTGTTCTGCTATTGGCCAGTCAGCTTCTTTACTAAACCAATCATAGCAACATATATTCACACAGTATACAGAAGGATTATTTCACAGTGAGGACATTTATCATTGATTTGACACAATAATTTTAAGTGGTAGGACTTTTTATTTAACTGATAGAATTTTAATTTAACCAATTGACTTTGTCTTGGATCCCAATGATGCTTTTTGTTACATGACTCATCTCTGACATTTTACCATCTCTGAGCACCCAACCTTACTCGTATGTCCCTCTTGTACCCTATAGATTTTTTATTAAGACATTTTGAGACACTTGTGTTTGTTGCTTGTTATATGAGGTGGGGTCAGTAGTATAGATATTCTATGTCACTTAAAAAAATCTACAGTTTTCTATAGTATAAAAAAATCCTTCATTTGGGGAAAGGATGACTTCCAAAGACAAGGGCAGACAAAGAACATGTAAGGATCAAGGTCCTTTTCTGCTTCTCATGCTGAGACAGAGGACACAAGTCATGTACCAGGAGAGAAACTGGTTTCTCCTGTGCTGTGCCTTTTTATTGGGTTAGTGCAAAAGCAGCTTAATAGAGAAAGGATTTTCAAGCTACCTATTTATAAGATGCCAGCTGTCCATAGTATTAGAAGTGGGTGTATGACTCTCAAAAAAAAAAAAATGACCACACAATTCAAACTATTTCAACAAGGCTAAAATGCTGTTCATAGTCACAATTAGTGTGGAAGCAGGCAAGCAGACTCAGTTGGAGTCCCGCTGGGTTTTTATTCCTAGTGCAAAGGAGGCCCTGTGACTCATTCTGGGAGGCCAGAGCTCAACTTTATATTATTACATGACTGGGTAATTTGAAGCAGTGGAGTTGATAAATAGAATGCAAGTCTGAGCACTGAGTGAAACCTTGAGCAAATATTTTGATTTCAAGAAGTTCTGACCCTGGAGAAGTTGAAATTTCTGCCCAATCATGTCTTTGTAATTTTTAGTGGAGATTTGTCTTATTTAACTTATTGGCACTTTTCCATTGCCTACAGTTCCCTGTCATCGGCCCTCTCATTCTACTCTACTAGAATAAGAAAACTCTCTGATCCCAACTAGTGTGTCATTCTGGCAACCTACCCTGGGTGTATCTAAAGGCATGCCATGTTTTTCTTGAATTTTCGCAGAGGCTCATAGTAAAATTTCCTCTTTTTCAGGCCCACAGACCTGAGTGTGTGGATCTCGCTCTGCAGAGTGGCTTAGGCTCACTTGTAATAACTTCTCCTAACTGACCTGAGAGAACTGACCGAGGAACTCACTCCCCCTTGCTCTTCCTCTCACCCCCTACTTCTTACCTTGACAGTGTTCGTCCCTAAAATAGAGGTAGTTGGTGCTTCTTAGGATTCTTCATCTTCTTCACTACTTAAATAAAATCTATATCCAATATAGATATGATTTGGAGAAGAAATGCCTCTACTGGCAATGTTTCATTGAATTATGTCATGTTTTAAAAATATTGTTTGAGGGTTTTTTTTTTTTCTATTATGGGGCTAGATAAAATCAGGCAATGTTTGACAATAAGGCTAATCTGTTCTTGGCATATTTTTGTTTATGTTCATATGTGGTGCATACAAAGAAAACCTTTCAGTAATAATACTGCCATGAAAAGAAAAACCATAAAATGTAACTAAAATATATAAGAGTTAACAGGCTAAAATTATTCATTATTCAAACAATACACCAGTGGTCATCAAGTGAAATGTAAAAGTAACCTAAACACTCACTTCAGAATATTACTAGCAATAACTACTTAATTAATTAAATAAAAACTTAATTAATAAAAATATTGAGTATTAATTTTTAAAATATTTAAATATTAAAAATAAATTTAAAAAATTAATTATTTTGCTTTTCTGTTAGCCAAAAATAGGGCAAGTGGCCTGACTTTCAACTTTTATTCATAGTTCAGGCTGTTATAAGAAAATAAAAATGCTTGTTTTACAGAGATTTACATACTTGAATATTCTACTGTTGTAGTATGTTTTTTTGGCCTGTTTGGGTCTGGAGATTTGTGACCTGGCATGCGTGTGGTGCCGGCGGTTTGGAGCCTGGTCTGTGTGTCTGTGGCTTTTGTCTTTTAAAAGAAATGAATTATATGTTTATATACTTTATACTGCTTGGCCCATATCTTAAGCACATTACTAGCTAGCTCTTTCTTCTTAGATTAACTCATTTCCATTAATTTTCCCACCACGTGGCTCAGCCCGTGGCTGGCCGGTACCTCTTACATATCTGCTCCTCTTGGGGGTCTAATACAGAGTGACTAACTCCACCCTCCTTCTACCTGGCTGCCTCTGATTCTCCACCCACATCTACGGTATCTTGCATGGGTCTAAACAGTTATTTATTTACATCATACAGAAATCACTCCTCCACATTCTACTATTTTTAATTGTAAGTCTTACAACATGACTTTTAAAGCTAAAAAGGTTGGTGATGTATAACGATAATGCCAGCACTTGGGAGGTAGAGGCTGGAGGAACAGGAATCAAAGGTTGTCTTCAACTTAAATAGTAAGCTTGGGGTTAGCCTGAGCTATATGCCATCCTGTCTCATTGGGGGTTTAATGTTAAGGAGCATGGCACTAAAGCATGAGACACAGTTAGACCAGAAACACATGGAAATTCAGGTGAGCATGGTGGGCTACCAGCAATTCCAGCCTAGATAGACAGACAGCCTATCCCCAGAACAAGCTTTCTTTGTACGCTATATAACAAGTGTGAATCTAGCCTGGGCTACCGAGAGAAGCCACTTTGGTGAGCTTTGGGTTTGACTGAGAGACCCAAGCTAATTAAATAAGATAGAAGAATGATCCAATATGACTCCTGACATCTATATTGAACCTCTACATGAACATGCACATATGTGTAGTCATACCCATGCACATGAGCCCGTACATGCAAAAATGTGTATAGATATATGAACAATGGGAAAAAGGGAACAAGCAAAACCAAACCAAATGCAGCACAAATAAAAGTGTTTTGAAATTAAAAATTTATAAATAATTTAAACATAACAGTTTGAAAAATAATTATATTCATTGTAAATGAATAGTAGTTTTATCATATTGCTTTGATTATTTTTGAAGTTTATTATTTAATGTAATACTTATGAGAGAGTCCTTACTGTAAGTTTGACCTTCATATTTAACATCAGATTTATTTGTTGGGTCTTAAGTTGGCTACATCATTGCAGCTCAACAATAAACACAGTCATACATCACCTAGATTACTAGATTATTGATTGACATCATGCCTGTAAATCACTTATCACAATATTTGGAACAGAGGATACTCAGTAAATGTTATTACTAACAAGTATGAATATTTTTTATTTCTCTAAAAAGGTTTTTTTCCTTATACACCACTGCTCCCTTTCCCTTTCCTTCTCCCAATCCCTCTCAATCTTCCCTCAGCCTTCCCTCCCACACCATCCCCTCATCCATTCCCTAAGAGGGCAAAGAATCCCAAGGCGGGTCAGTTCAGTATGGTGTATTTATTTGTGTAGTTCTGAGTCTCTCATCCCAGTATCAAGGCTGGGTTAGGTGTTCCTCTGTAGGGAATGGGCTCTGAGATGTCAGTTCATGCACCAGGCACATGGTCTGATCCTACTGCAAGAGGCTCCACAAACTGCCCACGCCATTTGACGGTCGTGTGCCTTTGCAGGGTTTAGTTCCTTTCTGATTGTTTTCAATTCAGTGAGCTCCCAAAAGCTCCAGTCAGCCTTCTCTGTGGGTCTTCTCCTTATGATCCTGATCCCTTTGCTCATATAATCTCTCCTCTCTCTCTCTCTCTCTCTCTCTCTCTCTCTCTCTCTCTCTCTCTCTCTCTCTCTCTCTCTCTCTCTCTCTCTCTAGCTGGACCAGGAGGGAGCCTGACCTGGTGCTTAGCTACAGACCAAGTATAAATATTTTTAAATGTGAACTGAAAAAAGTAGCTTTCGCTATATAGTTTGAGTACATAACCATCCATATCTGCCTTTCTATTTCAAATGTTTTCAGGCATTAAGTAGAAACTGCTCTGCTTCTGTGGAGGCAGCACATTCTCACTCAATTGCCAAGTCTTTTTGTGTTTTAAGGCCTGAAACCCCATAGCATTAACAGTTCTTGATACAGTTTTGTGAACTTAAGGCCATGGCCCAGGTAGGAAAACATTTCTTGTCTTTTTTTCGTCTGTTAATATTTTTTCAACCCAACAGAGATTCTGTGCTCAAAGGTCTAGATTTCAGATTAATGGACATAAATTTAAAAAAAAATGCATTGTTACAGAGGACAGTCTTAAATTTAACATTTGACACATGTTTGGACACAGTGGGAAATCAAATTATTGTTTTCAAATTCAACATAAAATTTGAAATTGGTTTGTATGAGGCACAGACCACTGTATACAGTGTGGGTTAGTTCTGTCAGAAGGTAATGTGATCATATACATATATACATATGTATTCGAGTAATACAGCTTGCGTAAAGTCCCATTTTATGGCAACTGACACGGTGCTGCCAGGTAAAGGTATATACATGCAAGCATAAATGTCTATACATCTTTTCCAGAAATAGCTCATTATGGCAAAAAAATTCCTTATGATTATGATAAAATAAAAATAGAAATTTGATTTTTCAATTGAAAAGACTATTATTTCTCCACTTTCTCTTAAAGTACACTTTTATTTCAGTTTTTAATATTTATTTTATTTTTATGTGAATTGGTGTTTTGCCTGCATTTATAACTGTGTAAGGGTGTCAGATCTTGGAATTACAGACAGTTGTTAGCTGCCATGTGGATGCTGGGACTTGAACTCAGGTCCTCCGGAAGAACAGTCAGTGCTCTTAATCGCTGAGCCATATCTCCAGCCCCTATTTCATTTTTTAAAGTATATGATAATTGTCTTTTAAAGAAAAACTAATTTTTAATTCCTTACCTAGCAGTGAGTAAATATGGAGGCACCAGTCCCCTAATAGCCACCTGCTGATGAGCAGTTTTGTGGGTGGCAGGACAAACTTCCAAGCACTGTTCTTGCTGGAGCATCAGGACAATCACCTTCCTTCCTGGGTGTCACGGAGATTTAGTAGCAATCCAGGGAATGAACGTATTACTGTGCCGGTAAAGACGCCATGGAGATATGGGTACAAATATTCATGGATATTTTTTATGAGTATCAATATCCATGAATAACGGATATTGCATTTTTGAATGCATAGTCTATTGTATAACAAACTTTTAAAAAATTACTTTGAAGAAGTTTCTTTGATACTAAAAATAAATAATCATGCAGACTGATTTAGCTGTGTGACATTATATAAAAGTCAATAAAAACAGAACTTAAATATAGAACATATGATTGACTTTATTATAGTGAAACAATTAACTCTTTCAAAACTATGTGTTTTTTTTTAAAGCCTCCAATCCCAAGGTTTGACAACCCCCTGTAGTAAGAAGGATGAAGATGATAAGCTACTTTCCCGTAATAAAAATAAATGAATGAAAAACTGCAGAAGGCAATTTAGAGAATTTTTCCAAAATGTCTGCTGAAATGACTAATACCTTTAATTTTGATTCAAGCAGTTGAGTCCTGTGGCATTGATCTTGAAATAAGTGACGAATACCATCATGAAGCTTTGTTCTTATTAGTAAAGTATGTATCTATAAGCTAGCATTCGGGGAGTGGGACAAGAGGTTAAAGATCACAGTCTAGCCTGGGTTACTTGAGACCCTGTTTCCAAACAGTAAGAAAGGGAAGGCAGGAGGAAAGAGGGAAGGAGGGAGGGGAAGAAAGAATAAATGGAGTCTAGAGCTGGATCTGTACAGCTATATAGGCCTGTAATACTGTACTTTGGAAGACCTAGGAAAATAGATCACAAGTTCAGTGACTACCTAGGCTAAACAGTGAATTTTTGGCCAGCCTGAGAAAATCAGTAAGGCCTTATCTTAAAAAGAAGAAAAGAGAAAGAAAGAGAGACAGACAGACAGACTAGGGATATGTTGAGTAGAGTTATTTCATATTGTTTATGAGCCTCTAAGTTCAACTGCCCCTGTCCTAAACAGAGTTTAGAAACAACCCTTATGGACCCCAGGCCCTGGTTCATGAAGCTCTGCACACACAATGTACCTCTCAGATGTAGCGAAGAATAAGGATGTCCATGCTGTGAGAAGGCTGAACTTCTGTATCTTACTCTTTGGCTTACTACAGTCAACAAAATGAGGGAAAGTACTGGTTGTATCATATGGTGGTAAAATGAAAGAATTACCTGTGAGGAGAGGAAATCAGCCAAATGGAGCGGGATGGGGATGAACTTTCCTTCGTTTCTACTTGGGTTGTTTTATTTATGTTAGTTGTGCATATGTTTATCTGTGAAGTCTAGAGGACTTTAGGTCACAAAGTGGACCCCATAATGGCAGTGTGGCTCACAAAGTCCTAAAATGATGACCAGGGCCTAACCCAGACCAGATTATTAACTGGGTAAACAAAAAGATGGTAAATACAAACCTAAACTAGGCAGCCCTCAGAAACCTTGTGATGTGACTTTCTGTTTGTCAAAAAGGTCCCTGTCTTACTTCTCTACCTCAGCAGTAAGCTGCCAAGGTCAAAGGGCATCTGGTTCCCAATTAACCTGACAAGTGGTGAGCAGCGGTTCAAAGACCCCATCCTGCTGACAGCCACACAAAATTCACTAGCTTTTTCTTCAATCTGTTTCCCACTGCTCTTGTGACACAGTCCTGCAATTTGTCCCTGATAAACTGTTTCTCTTTATTTTTTATTTGTTTATTTTAAATTTTTTAACATATCCATCACTTTTTCCTCTCCTTCCCCTCTTTCAAGTCACCCCCCAACATCCCCCACCCTTTTCTTCCACCCATTCCTCAGAAAGAATAAGGACTGAGTTAATACAGTCTGGCATATCCAGTTGGGGTAGGACCAAACCCCTCCCCACAGTATGAGCAAGGTGTTTCTTTTTTAGGGAATGGGCTCCAAGAGACCAATTCATGCATTAGAAATAAATTCTGGTTCCACTGCCAGAGGCTCCTTACACTGCTCATGCCATTCACCTGTTATCTACAATCAGAGGGCCTAGTTCAGTCCCATTGAGGTTCCCCAGCTATCAATCCAGAGTCAGTGAGCTTCCAATAGCTCAGGTCAGCTGTCTCTGTGTCTTTCCCCATCATGATCTTGACCCCTTTGCTCATGTAATCTCTCCTCCCTCTCTTTGCCTGGGCCAGGAGCTCGACCCAGTGCTTAACTGTGGATCTCTGCATCTGCTTCCATCAGATGCTGGTGGCATAGTAAATTGATAATAAACTGTTTTGCTAATCTTAGCAAATTGTTTAACTGCTCTTGCTTACAAGGACCAACATAAGTGTCATTTCTCAGGAGCCATCTACCATGTTTTAATATGCATGCTGTTGGAGACAAAGCACATCCAAATCATCCAGATCATAGCAAGGGACATGCCTATATTTATATAGAAATATAATTAAGTAAATAAAAAGCAAAATTGTTGAACAGTCATGGAAGATACTTACAAAGACTTGAAATAGTGGTGTTCTAAGGAATGTGAAAAGTTATCCACAAACTCTACTCATGATTGCATTGATGACAACAATGATGAAGATGGTGATGATGATACACTCTTAGAGATGGAACCTGGCATCATGCATTTTAGGCAAATGTTCTAATACCAGTACCCACAATCCTTAAATTTTATTTGTATCTACACTTACTTATTTTGTGTATGTGTTTGGTCAGATACTTGCCACAGGACCCATGTGGAGGTCAAAAAACAACCTGTGGGAATCAACTGTCTCCTTTCACTATCTGTATCTTTAACTGCTAAACCGTCTCATTGGCCCAACGCTATATTTTCAAAGAAAGTAACACATGCTTTAATATAAAAGCAATTAGCTTATATTAGAGATTAATGGTCTATAAAACTAATCTATAAAATTACATTTATATATGCATGGTAAACCCTGGATTCATCTTACATTTAAGCAGGTTAGCTTCTGTGTTAACAAATAAGAGGTTCTGTGGTTTATCTTTTCTTAAGTTTAAAAGTCTTCCAGCATACACCAAAGACCAAATGTCACCTTCTAGCAATCTTGATTTCTTAAAAGAGATTCCTTCAGAATACGTAGTTGTTGAGTAGAAATTCAACCAGATACTTGACATTTATTTTTCCATTCAGTGTGGGACCCTTGATGGCTTCATTGGCTTTTCATTAGCCATTCTGGCAGATTGCTGAAAGGGCAATGTTAATCTGAAATTTAAATCAAATCCTTTCCATTTTTAGGTCTGAATTTAAATCCTGAAGGATCATTGACAATCACGACAGAGGGCTAAGGATGTCTAATTTTCAAGGACTTTATATCAAAATAACACATCTGTTCAAAGATCATTTCTCTTTCCTACCAGCATTCACGGGGCCAATCAAATCTCCCAAGCAGCCTGTATCATCGCTGTTCTTGGCAAGAATTGACTGAGAATAATTCCTTAGGGTGTCATGACTCCTAGCCCTTGAAGGAAAGGTGAATCCTGGGTATTAAATGAAAGCAAATTGCCTTGTTAGCTCTACACAGACCCACTTGGATTTTAGCAGCAAATGGATCTTGGTTAAAGGTGTTTATGTCTTTCAAAATATCAAGGGAAAGGAAGAATGCTGGTTTTTAATTTTGCCCCTCACTTGTTTGTTTGTTTCCTCAGATACACAGTGAAAATTAGGATTAGAATTTAAAGAAGATTCCTACACACATGCCTACCCTTTTCCTGCACCTGTGTTAGCTCAGCAATATGTAGTATGGCAAAACTATCACTTGAGGAAATTTCTGGTGTTCTATAGTTGTGCTCTGTCATGATTAACATAGTTCTCTTTGTGTTTATTTTCTTTCTTGGATTTTGGAACCAAAGGATTCAGAGAGGTCAGGAAGAATGTGGATCCTAAGTACACACAATATTTCCTACTTCCCCAGCAATTAAGGAATTTATGGGCCTGATGCATGCACTTTCTGGCTGGGTCACAGAATCTGGCTGCCCTTTATCTCTGGATGATAGCTGCTAAACCCTTGCAGTTTTCCTAGTGACAGAAGTAGCTTTGCTAGGATTCAATCGGGGGCTGGAGAGATGGCTCAGCGGTTAAGAGCACCGTCTGCTCTTCCAGAGGATCCGGGTTCGATTCCCAGCACCCACATGGCAGCTAACAACTGTCTGTAGTTCCAGTTCCAGGCAAACACCAAGACAAATAAGCAAATAAATAAAGTTTTTTTTTTTAAAAAAAAAAAAAGAAAAGAACGCCAACCTAAGGAGAATCAAAAACACTCTAGAGACTAAAGTTGTGGCTCAGTTGGTTAAGCACCTGCTTTGCAAGCAATTAATTACCTGAGTTAAATTCCCCAACACCCACATTAAAAGTCTGCAGGGGATCATGGTAATTGTAGCCTAGGGCAGTGATCTGAAATTCACTGACCACATAGTTTATCCTAACTGATGAGCTGTAGGTCAATGAGAGAACATGCCTCTTCTTTTTTTAGCATGATACCTAGAGAGGGCTATCACTCTCCCCAAGCACACACACACACACACACACACACACACACACACATTTATTTAAAAACCAACTCTGACACTGATTGGAATGCTCTGAGTATTGTCACATTTCAATATTAGAGTATACACGTCACCAGACACTGCTTTCACTCCATATCATTGCTAAAATACATAATCAGCTAAAACATCAACATATACTAAATGTCTTTGACAATTGATTTGGAGCATTACCACAGTAAAGTTAGTAGTCTTCTTTCTCACAGATAAGAATATTGAGCCTTAGGAGGTATAATTTGTCTAAAGCCACACATCCAGGTATGATGGGGACCAAGATCTGAACTTCAGTTGTCTGTCTCCAATGCTTGACCTCCTGAATTATTTGCTTTTGGGAAATATCACTTTCAATTATGCAGGAGGGTAGTTATAGCTTTGGAGCTAATGGTACTCTTGGTTTTGCATTGCAAGAAGCTAATTTCTGGAGAATTTGGATACAAAGAAATGCCAAGAGAGTTGTGGAAAATGATATAGGCAGAAGCAGCAGTAAAGGGTGAATGGATTAGTCTGCCTCATTGTAGATGCCTTACATGGTTCTGCTTGGGGATTCATGCAGTCAGAATAGAAGTTAGACTTGTGTGCTCTCTCTGCAGTATGAATTATATATATTATAATGTATCCAATCTTATCAGTTTATGGCTAAGACTCCCATTTTGAGCTTATCCTAAAACTCATGACTTCTGATGCTCAATGTTTCTGTATGTTACAGAAGGCTTTTCTCAGAGCCTGAGAGGTTATGGGTAGCCAGTGATCTATCTTGTTACTCATTCCTTGTAACTAAAGTTTTAATAACACAGAAAATATGCTCCTGTAGTATCTGTTTCTGTAGTACAAATTTAACTTAATTAAAATTGAATAAAGTTAAAATGAAATTGCTTTAGTTTCATTACCCACATTTCAAGTGCTCAGCAATGGCTTGTGGCCGTGGGCTACAAAGCTGGACAATTACAGCTAGAAAACACTCTCATAGCTCAGAAACTCCTCAGTGGCTGCTAGTTTACTTTATACAACCACATAGGACCATTCTGTGGAATTTTTCTGAAAAGCCACAAGGAGACAAACAAACAAACAAATAAACAAATAAATAAATAAATATAATTATTTTTACTTTCACAATTGGTGAATCATGTGAACCATCTATAAACAGGGTGAACACATTATTTATTTATGTATTATTAATGTTATGTGTGTATTTGTTGTATACATGTGGGCATGGGTGAATGTATGTACCCGTGTGTGAATGTGTATATGCATGTACCTGTATAGGCATATGTGTATCTATGTGTCTATATGTGTATATGTGTTTGCATGTGCCTGAGTGAGCATGTGTGAAAGATAAACCATTTCTTTACCTTATTTTTTCCGATGAAGAAAAGTGACCCAAGAAAAATGCAAATATAACTGAGCATTGTAGTCTTCAAGATATTAAAACATATATGTTGTTGGGTTTAAATATGTTTCCCTGTACCCTACATATTTTTAATATCTTCTGGGATAATATATTATATTGGATAACATAATTCCAATAAGGAAAAATCAAAGAAAATTGCACACATTTATATTCAACACTTGTAAGGTCTTTGAAATCTTTGTATCTTACTAAGCCATTGTTAATACTATTGAATGAAACCTAACCAAAGGATGAATTGATGGAGAAGACATTGAAGAGCTTTCCCTGGATTCAATTTAACAGGCTTCGAACATTTTCAGCAGTCAGTTAATTTAAATGTCCTGTGTGTTGGTGCTCAACCTATATTTCTTTCCCTTGACCACAAGATGTTAATAAGACATCTTCAGCTAGGATAGGAGATAACATATAACAATGCTTATTCAGCAAACATTTATTAAGAACTCCTCTTGTTCTGAGTTAAACAAGATGGTTGTGTATCCAAGAGGAGACAAAAGCTAGCTTTCCCCAAAGTGCATCAGCTAGTCACCTCTTGAGCATGATCTTAGCTGTTGTGGGGTGGCCTTGACCTGCTCACTACATGTATCATATACCTCATAAAGTTGTGGCATAAAACTCTTGAGGTTGGGATGCAAGTATTTTGAGTGAAAGATTTTCAGCATAAGACCCAGAAGATAGTTCAGTAAATTAAGTACTTGCCTGGCAAACATGAGGACCTGAACCCCTTACCTTTCCCCAAAAAAAGTTTAGCATAGTGTACTTGTTGTTCTACACTGGCTAAGCACAGATCACTCAGTCCCTGAGTCAGTCAGCCTAGCTCTATTTGAGAAATGTCAGGCCAGAGAAAGAAAGATCTGTCTTTAGAAACCTAAAGTTGACTTCTGGTGCAAGCACCTGCCACACATACATGCACTCCATTCTAGTCCCAATAGAAATACTTTCTTCTGAGTTGCTCAAAATAATCACTCTAGAGTACAGGATCTCCTGTAAAATTCTGTGGAAATTAACCTGCATTTTTTCTTTAGTGATTTGTTCATCAGCATTGTTCTGTGTAACAATGTATAAGACAAGAAAGACACACACTGCAATGTACTGTAACCATCTGATTGTACTTGCACATGGCTATCTCACAAACTGTGACTAGACAAAGATCCCCCAGTTGTGCAGCTTGTCAGCATTCCAGAGTCTGCACTGTGTCACTGTGAGGTCTGCAGGCTTTTCTGCTCTGAGCTTTCTCTTCCAACTCCTTTCTGTGCAGTGCATCAGCACATCATCTACTGATGGCTCCTTAGGCGCCAGGCATAGCTGTAGTGACAGAGAATTCAATTGCTGGATAACAAATAGTACTTGACCCTGGAAGAACTCAGCTTAATGGAGAAACCACAGATCTATAACCAATTTTATTTCTACATGATGAATGTCATCATAGAAGCATAACGTGACGATATAGTGCACCTAGCTCCTATTGTGTCACCACCCATCTCTCCTACTACTTTATGACTTAATTTTTTAAGAAGTGTCAGCACACTGGTATATATCTCAGTCCAGGAACATAAAAGTGCAAGTCATAAACCTTTTCTCATCTCATTGGGATTTAGTATGAAGTTCACTCTGTTTGATTGGCCATGAAACAAACAAACAGCTTCCGTCACTTGGATTTTTCTCATCTTTCTTCCTGTAACTATGTCTTGCATTCCTTGGCATGGAGATAGTAGCCAAGAGCAATCTGGTGTTTAGTTTTTGGGTACATAGTGTTCAGTCACAGTACTGTACACTGTCATTACTGAATCTCACTACGACATGTAGGCCATGTTTAGGCATAAGAAACTTTTTATTTTTAATTTAAAAATAGGTATAAATTTTAGCTGATAATTATAAATTCTTATTTTCAACTATTGGCATATTTATAATTTGTTACCTTTAAGGACTTATATATATATGCATGTATGTATTATATATAAATATATTTTTAGTGTAATATACTAATATTTTATTTTATGTAACTACTATTTAAGTCATTTTAATTAATTTCCTATTGAAATATTTAATTAATCTAAGTAACTTATTTGTTTTATAGGAGATATGAGCATTGTCTTAACATAATGTGTTGATTAATGCCTTCCTTCTCTCCACACTGATTTTGAACAGGGTCTTAGCTCTCTCACTTGCAGATTTCCAGTCTCTGTTCCTACTTTGCTTCCTGTACTTGAATCCCACTTCCTTTTTTCCTTCACATGACTTTTATCTTTATTGTAATTATGGACTGTTGCATCATCTAGCAGCTAAAGTGGTTCTGAGAAGCATTTAAGCCTTCCCCGCCCCCCCAAATAAACACTAGAAAGTAAAACATATTAACTTTATTTGGAATTTGTAAAAGAAACAGCAATTTGAAGTTATGTCTCCGCCATGATCTATAAGATTAACTCTGTACTCCTGGTCTCTGAGCTTTGACCATACATGACCAGATCCAGGAACTATTCAAGTTTGATTGAGAGGACAAGTGACCTCAGTGTTTGTGACTGGAGACTCTACTCAGGACTGCTCTCATTCCTTATTTCAATTAAATCTTTCAGATTGTTTCTTGGTAAGTATAAGAATACAAAATTTAGGGTTAGTAAAGATTTTTTTCCCATTCTTTATGCTGTTGTTTTGTCTTATTGACTGTGTCCTTTGCCATACAGAAGCTTCTCAGTTTCATGAGGTTCCATTTAAAATAGTTGTTCTTAGTGTTTGTGCTACTGGTATTATATTAAGGAAGTGATTGATTGTGTCAATTTGTTCAAAAGTATTTTCCACTTTCTTTTATATCAAGTTATAACTGGGTTTATGTTGAGGTCTTTGATCTACTTGGGCTTGAGTTTTGTACAAGGTGATAGATATGGATCTACTTGCATTCTTCTACATACTACCATCCAGTTATGCCAGAACCATTTGTTGAAGGTGCTATCTTTTTCTCATTGTAAGGACTGATCTCTAAAATACATAGAAACTCACTAGAGGCCAAAAAAAAAAAAACCAAATAATTTAATTTAAAAAATGGTGATTAGAACTAAATGTGAATTCTCAAAGGAAGAATTTCAAATAGCTGAAAGACACTTAAAGAATTGTTCAATATCCTTAGCCATTAGAGAAATGCAAATCAAGACAGCTTTGTGATACTATCTTACACCTGTCAAAATGGCAAAGATAAAAGACATAGATGACAGCCTATGCTGGAGGGGATGTGGAGCAAGGGGAATGCTCCTCTATTGCTGATGGAATTGTAAACTTGTACAGCCACTTTGGAAATCATATGGCAGTTCCTTAGAAAACTGGGAATCAATCTACCAAGTGATCCAAAAATAGCACTATTGGGCATCTACTCAAATGATACACATTCTTACCCCAAGAGCATTAGCTCAATTATGTCCATAGCAGCATTATTCATAATAGCTAGAACCTGGCAACAACCTAGATGCCCCTCAATTGAAGAATGAATTAAAAACTGTGGTACATTTACACAATGGAGTACTACTCAGCAGGAAAAAAAATGACATTCTGAAATTTACAAGCAAATGGATGCATACTCTAGAGTATCATCCTGAGTGAGTAGTGCAGACCCAGAAAGAGAGACACCGTATGTACTCACTAATAAGTGGATTTTAGACTTAAAGCAAAGAATAATCAGGCTACAATCCACAAACCTCAAGCAGCGAGGTAACAGGAGAAACTTAAGAGAGATATCCATGGATCCACCTGGGAAGGGGAAATAGAGAAGATCTCCTGAGTAAATTGGGATCATATAGGAGAGCGAGCAAGAGGAGGTGGGAAAAGATAATAAGAGAATGAAATGGTTGAATGGGGGGAGCAACAGAGAAAGAGAACAAAGAAATAGCTATCTTGATAGAGGGAGCCATCACTGGGTTAGAGAGAAACCTGGTGTTATAGAAACATCCAAGAACTCACAAGATGTCCCCAGTTAGGACACCAAGCAATAGTGGAGAGGGTACCTAAATAGGACTTCCCCTATAATCAAATGAATGACCAACCTAATTGTCATTATGGAACTTTCATCCAGCAATGGATAGAAGTGAAAGCAGAGATCCATATCTAAGCACCAGGTTGAGCTCCTGGCTCAGCTGAAGAGAGAGAGGAGAGATTATATGAGCAAAGGGATCAGGATCATGAGGAAGAGACCCACAGAGGTGGCCGACTTGAGCTATTGGGAGCTCACTGACTCGGAAATAATCACTGAGGAACCTTCATGGAAGGAACCAAACCCTCTAAAATGTAGATGACAGTGGAACAGCATGGGCAGTTTGTGGAGCCTCTTGCAGTAAGACAGAGTTTATTCCTGGTGCATGAACTGGCATTTTGAAACATGTTCCCTACAGATGAACACCTTACTCAGCCTTGATACAGGGATGAGGGACTCCGGCCTACCTCAGCTGGATATGTCAGAGGGAACTGACCCACCTTGGGCTTCCTTGCCCTCGCTGGGGAATAGATGGGGAGCTGGAGTTGAGAGGAAGCTGAGGAAGGATGGAGAGGGAGGGGGAGCAGTGGTGGATATGAGGAAAAACTTTTTAAATAAAAAATGTTACTTTAATAAAATAAAAGAATACAAAATATAAGGGTGAGCCTAATAACCTGAGGTCAATCCCTGGAACCCATGTACATGTAGAAAAAGAGAAATATTTCACAAAGTCACCCTGTGATCTGCGCTACACATTGTGATTTCTACAGACTCCCCTTCACACACAGGAGGGACATACATATACAATAACTAATAAACGAAATTAGATAATTATTCATGTGCTCATTCTTTATCCTCTTCCTCAGTTTCACACTAGAGTAAACTATAGATCCCTCTGAAAAGAACTGCTGGAGAAAAAGATCGATGACTTAGTTGTCTACAGAATCAATACAATTGAAAACTCCACTCATACAATTGAGTCATCATTACCTTTTTTGCATGGGGACTTAGAATCTAACCCAATGTGATGTCTTGTGCAGACTATACAAATAAATTTCTGTTGCACTACCTTCAATCACAGATGCTTACATGTACAAAATCAGCTATTTCCTATGCCTCATGGGCAGCTTCAGTTGAGTGAGTGTATGTTTTACTTACTTGATATCTGCTAGCTTTGTAGTCATTGATGTTTTTCTGGAAGAAAATTAATGCAGAGAGGAATATTATTCCCATAAGAGCTCAAGGCTTTAAAAAAATAACTACACCTTCAAAAATGACTGAAAATTGATACTTACATTAATGCGGGGAAAATTAAACTCTACTAGCGCATACATTTTTTTCTTCAAGAACAATCCTCTCTTGCAGTTTTCTGACTCTGCTGCCTAAATAATTTTTTGAAGTCATAAAACACTCCCTCAATCAATGACACTCCCAAGCCTATTTCCAAATGACAATGCCTACCGTGTGGCTCCCATTCCAGAAGCAGTAGTCTACTTACAGAGACCACACCTTTCCCAGCTCCTTGACTGTCTAAACTGCATCTGTCATCCCATTCCAGACCAAGATGTTTTTACTTCTCAGACACTAAGGGGAAATTGGGCAGCCTTGTGTTTTCCAACATTGTACCCCATCCCGACTGGCCCTGAGTTTCTCTGCTTCTGTTAACATGCATCTTATTTTTCTGACAAGACCTTTGTGTGTTCATTCACACTGATCTGGGCTATCTGCAGCAAACATCTAGATAACTGAAGTAAGAAAGGTATTCTAGGGGCTGGAGAGATGGCTCAGAAGTTAAGAGTACTGACTATTCTTCCGGAGGACCTGAGTTCAAGTCCCAGCATCCACATGGCAGCTAACAACTGTCTGTAATTCCAAGATCTGACACCCTTACACAGTTATACATGCAGGCAAAACACTAATTCACATAAAATAAAAATAATTTTTTTTTTAGGAAAAGAAGCGTATTCTTCTAGTTGACTATTCCAGTTTGCAGTACATCCTGTCTAGTGATGGGTGGGATGAATGTTGGTCCAAATAGATAAAATGCTGGAGAATATCAGGAAGCTAGCATCTCAAATGTTACCAAGACTGCTACTCAGCGCAACAGCCTAGACATTGGGCTATATGTCAGCTGTAGCCTGGGATACTTCTGTTCCACAGCTTGTTTTGTTCTGTCCTTAAAGTTAGAAGCCCTTTATAGGATGGGATGAAAGACTTCCAGATGAGGACATGAGCTGTCAAGAAAGCTCCTAGAAATCTTCTTGTCTCAGCTTCTAGAATACAGGAAAATGAAAAATGGAGACAGACAAAAAAAAAAAAGGCAAAAATCTTTTACTATTTTATTAAAATATAAAAAAACCCTGCTCCTTTGTGGTTAATATTGTGTGTTGCATTATGAATTATAAGTCATGCTCACAGCAGGCTACCCTATTAGCTTCCTCAGAGTTTAAAAAATTTATTAAATAAAATTTCCTCCTTTATAAGCTGCTTTACCTTAAATCTTACCTCTTTTCGGTTTTAATTAGATAGACTTGCCCCTTTAATATTTAATACAAATTTACTTCATGGAAGCAAACTAATTGAATTAGACTTGTTGACTGCTGTACTCACACATACCAATCTTTCTATTTTCTTGCTATTTGTGTGACGTATTTAGAGTTAGTACTTTGTACTCATCTTTTGACATATTTTCAAGATTTCAGAAGCATAACTGAGGTTCCTCGGTACAACGAGAGACTCTCTCTCATTGGATATAGTGCTTTTTTCCTAACATGACAGCGTCCAACTGGCTAGACAGCAATAATGTTTTATTTCATATTCAGAAAAACCAAAGGGAAAACTACCAGTTTTGATTTTCTTATGTTTGTCTGAGTTCATTATTCAATAATTATTGTGTTTTTGCCAGAAGCAGAATTAGACTAAGCCCCTACCAACTAAAAGTACTTGTGCTTCCAAGTACCATTTTTCTTTCCTCTCTGCTATCAGTGGCTGGCTTCGGGGCAGGTCCTCTTCCACTGCACACAAGCTAATCATGATGTTTAGAGATAGCTTTTCTGTCTCTCTCTCTCTTCTCTTACTTTTCTATTTTTTTTCTAACTCTTACTCTTCACAAGGAAGGCAGAAGTGTGACAGAAAGGTGTGATTTTTAATTTACACCAGAGTGTTGCAAATAATGACTTTTCACACCCTGCGATTTGCTGCTTAGCCTGGGGAAGGAGTTCTGTGGCTACTGTCTGTGGAAGCAAATTAAACCCACTGGTTTAACCCTTGTTTTATTATTTTTTCCCTCTGTTGTCAATGTTTGGGGATACTTAGTAAGATGTGGCCCATTACTTTGAAGTTTCTAGGAAATTGTTTTGGGGAAAGTATGTTATTGTCAAACTGTCCTGAATGAGCAGTACAACTTTTTTCTTCCCACCATTCTTCGTCTAATGTTGGTAACTATACCTTACTTGAAAACACACACACACACACACACCACACACACACCACACACACACACACCACACACACACACACACACCACACACACACACACACCACACACACACACCACACACACACACACACCACAGACACACAAACACACACACACACACACCACACACACAAGCAAAAACAAAACAAAAATGCTTATTTTTAAAATATCCAGCAGTAAAATTTAAACACATAAATAATACTTTTTTTTAATCTTTCCCTATAATTCCAATTCCACCAAGGGGATCTTTTCCCCCTGTCTTTAATATGATACTTCAAAATGATAAATCATCTATAATAAAAGTCAATATTGAAAATAATGGTTAAAGTATTTTTGGATTGTGTTTTGCTTCTATCAGTTCTTAGAAGTCTCCTGGGTTGGATTATAATGGCAGAAATGACCCCTCCTTGAGAAAATTATGGAAGTGTGTGGACTAGACTGGTGACATGTAAGGTTGATGAGCAGTTAAGAATGTACCTTGCGGAGTCTGTGTTTTCTTCTTTCATTTTGAGAACATTAACATTTCAATTATTTCCTAATGCTGAATCTGCCCAACTATGCAAACAAATATGTTAGTTGATTTTCCAGTTTTAATAGTGTTTGGTATCATTTGGGAAAGTAATAGAATATGTAAACGGAACACTGGAAGGATGGGAGAATGATATTTGAAGTCAGCTTCCATGAGGTAGCTGGCACTGACTTCTGCTACCCAAAGCTGCCAGGGTGGTGGCAAGCACCCTCTCCTAGCTGGGAACAGCAAAGGGTTAAGCCATCCTGGTTTACTCACATCTCTCAGTCAGGCTTTTATCTGATCCACCCTCCCTTTCTCCCTTGCCCAGCCCTCTGTAAATGTCAACCACTTCCTGATGATTTCACACCTTTCTGTTCTTTGTGAAGAAAGCTGGGTGTTAATGGTACAGGATTGGGTGCCATTGTATGTGAGGGCTGTCTGTGAGTTAAACTGAGGTCTGCCTGTGGAAATACAGTAGGAGAAGTTGAAGAAATGAGATGAAGCAATAGGCTAAAATCTACCTTAAGTATTTGTTTTATTAGCAACTTTTAAGTGTGCATTGTTTAAAAAAAAAAGAAAGAAAACATTAATTTTTTAAAGAGCTAAGTATTGAAAAGAGTATAGCAGAGTAGAGAGCTATTTAAAAACAATCAAGAACCAGCAATTAGGAAGAAAAGGAGGGAGGGAGGAAGACTATCGTCACCTTTCATTCTACAGGTATATTGACAAGAATCCAGCAATGGAAACCTGGTCAGTTGATCAGGTCTGCAAGTGGTTGGTGAAGAAAAAGTTAGGTGAGCTAGTCCCCAGGTTTCAAGGTGAGTTGTTTATTCTTTCAGTGAATTTTACTTGAATCACACAGTTGCGCTGGTGCCCTCTGTTGTGAACGCTGCTTTGGTTGCCTACTGTCTGATGTGGAAAAGGAGTTGTTCGGATCAAGAACTTCATCTCTTTCCTACAGACTGGGGCAGTTTCCAGGTTACCTAGCATCCTCTGAAGAGAATATTATCTCTAGATGATTGTAAACTCTTGGGAGTAACATTTGGTACAGACATTCTTTTGTCTCACATAATCACATGTGTTTTAGGCAGTGTGGGATGTGCTGATATTAAATATCAACTAGGAGGTATTATAAAAATAGCTTCCCCCAAAGACCTTCTATTTCTTTTGACTGTTAAAAGTGGCCTGGGGGAGGGTGTTAATATGCAAACAAAAAGTTTTTATTGCGAACTCTTTGTTCTGGTAATTTCTTAGTAGCAAGCATCAACTTGGAACTATGCAATATCAGAGATCTGACAGATGTCATAACCACCATCACAAGCTTAGATGGTCCTTTTAATACTAGAACTAGTTTTATCTTTTATCCATGCTCATGTTTTACTGAGAAGTGCTATGAAAGCTAATTTTCTTTTTCCCAGAGGAAGAAGTCAGCGGGGCTGCACTCTTAGCACTTAATGACCGGATGATCCAGCAGCTAGTTAAGAAAATCGGACATCAGGCTGTTCTGATGGACTTCATTAAAAAATATAAGCAGTGTAATCAATGGCTGAAACCCACTGGAGACCCCAGAGAGACATCTCTGCTGACCCTGGCACAAGCTGCCCCTGAGTAAGTATACTGATGAACAGACTTTATTTTCATTCCTCGTTTCTGCATGGCTTTTGCCTTTCAGCAAACAATCAAAAGCTCTTTCAAAACTGTGGCCAATTTTCAGCTAGATATTTGACTAACTCTTAAGAGGAATTCTGTCAGGATTTGTTGTTCTTTCCACTGTTCCTTAAACACTGACTTCGTTCCTCAGGGCAAAACTTTCTGCAGGGGCTGATGTGGAGCCAACAGTAAAAAACGCATGTGTTAAGCGTGGAAAGTGGATGATCTGTTGTAAGGGGGCTACCAGAAGGATCTGTGGCTGTTTCTTTGCCTTGTTGCAAGTTCTTTGCTCATTTGTGTGTTTATTTGCTTAGATCCCTCTGTGGTAATTATACGATCTTCTCTAGGACCTTCACAATAGAATTTTCTAACCCCTTTGCTACAATTGAGTTACATACTTCTTTGGCAGTTAGCCATTATATATATATATATATATATATATATATATATATATATATATATATATATAACACTGTGACAGAACACTGGAGTAGTCTTGTAGAAAACTCACGGTGTCAGATAAAAGCTCTCAGGTTGGAGAAATGATGACAAGATTTATCAATTAAAATGTTCGCCAATCTATGCCTCGAGATGCTTTCAGGCATTCTGGATTAACATTTCCATATTTAAGACTTGTCAAGACTTTTAAGGTTAGATATTTGCTATTAATCAATCACCATTCATTAAAAAAATAAGATGTGATATTTGATGTTATCATCTTGTTTTTACCTTTCCTGAAATTAGGCCTGTAATTATAAACATTTCTCTTTTTCTTGATAAGCAATATAATGTTGGAGAGGCATGGATTAAGTAATTTTATGTCTAGTATATTCAGATATTTGGGGCAGGTAGCCATGCAGGGCTAGTCTTACATTGGGCTTAAGAGTAGAACATGATTGATTAGTAATTTCAGTACTTGAGAGGCTGAGACAAGAAGATTGTTGTGAGTTTGAGGCTACAGAGTTAGAGGTTGTCTTTAAAGATAATAATAATAGTAATAGTAATAATAATAATAATAAATGGAGTCAGACTAGAAATTCTTGCAAGTGACTTGTTAGAAGGATTTCTTCCATACATGGTTGTGGCATGGTCTTAGGTCTGTGACTTTTTGTGAAATTCCCCTGTAACCTTTTAATCCTCTCTAGCAAGGAGAGGGATGAACTTCACAGAGATTTTAATGTCATTTCCCGGCACTTTGGGGTGACAAGTACTTTTGATCTGGAAGTCCCTCCACATTGACTGGAATCTTGATCTTTCCTTGGGCACAGCTCAGAAGGAACTTGGAAGCCTGCAAATCCACTTACAGTCATCTGCTACACACTGGAGCTGGTTGGACTGCCAGAAGCTCAGGGCTTCGTCCCTGGTTTTACTACTGACTCGGGTTGATTTTGTTCCTGTGTTGGAAATTTTGTTTACTCATCTGCTCATTGAGAAAGTAATCTCTTCTCTTCACTGCTTAAATTCACACTATGAGACTCCATAATCTCAGGGCAAATCTTTGCATCGTTGACCAGACCAACACAGTCCTTTGTTAATTAGGAAGCTTTCTTAACCAGGTTGTGACTAGTTTCAATTGTAGCCAAGGCTGGCATACTGCTAGCCCCATGAAGGAAGTTTAATGCTCTATCCAACAAGTTCCAAACTTTAAGGATTTGTGGTCTTGTGTTTATGTAAAAGTGCACCCTTGTGAAATAACAAATTATATTTTCCAAGACATTGTACTTAAAGAATATGTTGTTGGTTGAAGATAATAAAAGGCAGATATAAATATATGCCATGGAATTAAACATTTGCAAAACAAATGCTTGATAAAAACAGTATAATCCTGCAATTATGCAACTAAATATATCATTTCAGATCCCTGCTATATTTGCTACTCATTTAATGTAGGGCATTTATTTGACTCTTGACTACTTTTAGTTTGAGCCTATTCAACTGTAAAATGAAATATAGAATGAATGCTTCTTTGGAACCATTCTTAAAAATCTAAAATAGAGTTAGATCAGAAAGAACAAATGGGTTTAACTTGAATAGAACTCCATTCAGTGGTTGCCTGGAATACTATTTTGCAAAGAAACATCTCAACAGGATACATCCTATTCAGAACTACACAAATAACAGGATTGTGTAGTTCACAGATGCTTTATGATTGTCATTTTCATTGGATCTGGTAGAGAAATCACTGACTGGGAAATTGGAGGCAAAAGGTGCAGATTCTGACACAGAGTACTACTTGTGCAGCCTGTGGCCATGAGCATGTTTCCCACCATTCTGAGCTTCTGGGTTTCCTCAGTTGAAAGTGATGGAGTGTAGTTCTAAGATGAAAAGATCTTATGATAATAAAGAACTTCCTTTGACAATAGTAGGGAGTGGAGGAGAGGAGCAGAGGAAGTGTGTCAGCATCATTAAGCACTTGTTTTTACTATAAGAATATTAACTTAGAGTCAGACTCGGCTACCACCGTCTCTTAGTAAAGGAAAGTCTTATCTCAATGACACTTATAAATATGCCAGATTGGGAGTAGAGGAGGTGGCTTGGTTGTAAGTGATTGTATGAAAGCATGGAAATACAAGGTTACTACACAGTACCCACATGAACGTGCAGGTGTGGTGGCACACAACTGCAAGCCTAACACTCAGGAGATGGAGAAAGGCAGATATCTGAGGCCCACTGTTCAGCCAGCTTAGAGGAATCTGTTCCAACTCACAATCAAACAAGGTGGAATGCTCCTGAGAAATGACACCTTAGATTGACTTCTGGTGTATACACACACACACACACACACACACACACACACACACACACACACACCTACCTTCTGCCAGACTGATGAAGGCAGCAATGTGAACTGGCATCAGTCCACACTATAGAGAAGCCACTGTATGAGGTGATGCATGGGTCTTCTTTAGAATCAATGTTCTTAGCCATGAATCTCATGTGAGCTCAGATAAGGATGAAAATGGTCTGAGTGTTCCCCTTAGAACATGGTGAGATCAGTGGTTATTGCTTATATTTAACATCCCATGACAATCACACAGCTCTTCCACTTTACTTACAGACATGAAGAGAATTGTAGTCCCACCAGCTATGGGGACCAGACATCTTTGCATCCAGCTGAAAACCTTGATAATGGACTCATTGACCAAAGAGTATTGAAGCAGAGGTGAGACACCGTCTTTATAATATTTTAAAATCAAACAGTGCTTGTCTTTCTTTATAAAATTTATAAAATTTCATGGTTTAAATACACTAAGATTTAAAGCTTTTTTATTTTCCTAAAAGCAAGCTTTTATCAAGTGATGGAGATATTGGGTTGAAAGATCAAGGCTGAATTGACCAAGGAGTTTTGATAATGCTCTACATTTCTTTCAAGTGTTTACTCTTAGGTTGGGAAAAGCATGTTCCTCCATCATATTCCTTCCTGAGTAATTTGTAGATATTGTCCCATAGAACTTGAATTGAGGAAAAATCTGTTTTACCTTGAATTTTAGAGGCTGCTTTAATTTGACTATTCCAGAAGGAGGTGCTCATTTCATATGCAATTTGATGCATTTCCTAGTGGTGATATTTCAGTATTTCATTACACAAAACAGGGAGCATCTAGAGAACCACATATAAGACTCCAGTGCTCAGACAAAACTGGTGAAGAGGTAGCAGATAAGAGGTGCCTCAGCATCCCTCCCTAGCCTCTGATATCCATCCAGCCCAGATAGTCCATGCATCCACTGAGTATGATAACACTCCCTGAAGAGTAAAATACTTCAGATAATCCGTGCATCCACCATGCATGGTAGGAGTCTCTGTAGAATAAAACATTTTTTCAAGTGTGGAAAAAATATCCACAATAGCCAACCAAGACTACAGTGCTTTATGGTGTGTGTGTGTGTGTGTGTGTGTGTGTGTGTGTGTGTGTGTGTGTGTGTGTTTATAAGCCCTTTGCATTACCATCTGATTTAGCCTCCCTGTTACTGTCCATATTTTTTTTAATTAATGGACAAAATTGAGAGTTGGGGACATCAAGAGATTTCTAGGTAGTTTCTCAATAGTCTCTTCTTACAGCCCAGATGCCTTTATTTCATGACTCCTCTGGGGGATGGTGAGCTAGAAGAAGAGGAGAGCTGTGCTTGGTACAGACTTGTCATAACTAGCAGCTACCTGGGAGGCTGAAGCATGATGATCACACATTCAAAGTTACCCTGGGAAACTTAGCAAAACCCTGCCTCAAAATAAAACAAAAATCTGGGTACACTATAGCTTGGAAAGGTGAATGGGAGATACTAGGCAGAAAATCAATACCATGGGTATTCTTGGTTCAAAACATGGTTCAGAAAATGGAAATGTGTTTTCCAGGAAGCTTTATTCCCACATTTCTGTCATGGTGCTGTTTGGTTCCTAAGCCTTTCCTTCACTGTGGCTCCAGGTACACAGAGTGAGCTGTGCGTTTCCAGATGCCCTGTACAAAGCTGCTAGGGCTGCTGCTGTCACTGCGGATGTGTGAGGAGAGAGAGGGGTGAGGTCTAGTGCCAGTGGGATTTATTTTCATGACACTGTCTTTGATGCTCTGTTGTAAAATAGGAATAATGATCCTCGTGTTTATCATTCTTCAATACACCTACCAAGTGGAAGAAATAAACACAAGACTGCTTTAGAAATGGAGAGAAATGGAAAGGTTTAGAAACCAAAACCCATATGTCTTATAAATGTTTACCTCAAAATATCTCCTAAGTGGTATGCTTGTATATTAGATTACCTATTACCCATCCATCTTAAAAAACATCAAATTATATACATATACAATAAGCATATATATTTAACTCATAAAAATATATGTATATATGTATTTATGTGTGTACATGAGTCACTCTCTCCTGCCTTCAAGTACATGTGAGTATAAAAAACAAAACCCTTGAAAACTAAAAACAAAATGGACTTACTGTAAGAAAACCAACTCCCAACATGTGGAGTTAAGTTTCACTGGCTTCAAAGGCCTGGCTCTGGACCCCCTACTTTTTTCTGCTTCCTGTCTGCCTCCTTCCTTTGCTTTTCCTTAAGAGGGTGTATTCTTCTGCTAATTATGGATGCTCTACTCTCTTCTGTACTGCGTCACCCAGCACCGATTCCATAGACGTGTCCTCTGATAATGACTGCTCAGATCCCCAATGCCAACTCACTCAGCCATTCATTCATGTGTCTAGGGAAAGGAAACATGACCAAATGCCTTCTTCTAGGCAACTGGCTCTGTGAGATGATACAAAACCACACCGGTCCTTGAGACGGGAGTAGGATAGAGAGCCCATCGCCTCAAGGTTTATCTCAGACAGTGGCATCACCATTCAGTCATGAGCTAAATAATAGAAGGCATCCTCTATCATTTTCTTTTGCCTTCTGCTATTCTATCCATTTGCTAGTCATGTACCAAGGGCATCTTGTGTGTCCTTGTGTTAGGCTGTGTGGTCCTCTCACCTGCCCCATCCAGGTTCAGTCCTTCTCTAAATAGTACCTGCTTTGTAATTCCTCTTCTGCTCACAAAAGTGGACAATAACCCTAGTTTGTTAAGGTCTATTCCCTCCTCAGACGATAAAAACCTTAGAGACAATGACTGCATCCTTTTATTTTATAGACTAACTTTATCTCAGCCTCTGACACCTTAAAATCCAATCAGACTTTCAAAACGGGGTTGATGAATGTGATCCAAAAAAGATAATATACTTTTAGGTGACAGGAAATATGTTTAAATAGCAGCAATTTCTTTTTAGACCTTCTGAGGCAATCAATACCGAATGTGGTGATCTTATAAACATAACTTGGGGACTTAGTTCTCATTCCCTTATAGCAGGCAATACATTTGAAGGTGTTGTCCACTAGACTGTCATGATGCCAACTACTTTCAAGAGGTGGATGGGTCTCTATAAGCTGCAAACTCACCTGATTTTGGTTGTAATAAAAGTCTCTAGAAAAGTCTTTGGTTGCTGCAAAAATAAGATATGTGTCCCAGAGGATAAAACACCACAGCACTCTGGAACAGCAGACTGTTTTGGGGTGACAGGTGATTTTATGCTTGTTATTGAACAGTTTAAATACCTTTCTGAATCATTAGGTGACATTATTATGTACTAGTTGTAAGTGTTCCTGGCATGCCACGTGGTGGATCCAACATGGCACGAGGTGAAATAAGAATTCCTGGCATGTAACGGTGACATGGTAAAGCCTACATGGCACACCTTGTATGGAGGGCATGCCCATAGGCGTGGCTATGTGGATGTGCCCACTCCTTCTCGTAAAAGGAAACACCATGTGACAGCCATCTCTCTTCTTCCCTCTCTCTTCTCTCTCTCTCTCTCTCTCTCTCTCTCTCTCTCTCTCTCTCTCTCTCTCTCTCTCTCTGTCTTTTCTCTCTCCTGCTCTTCTCTGGGTACTCACCTCTCTGTAACTCTGAAATAAACTCTTGTGTGGCATCTGGTAGTGAGTGTGTGTGTCTCTTCCCACAATCAAAAAGTGCTGGGGATGGCTTCTCTTTCTTTTCTTATCCACACACTTAAAAACTGTTCTTTTTCTCTTTTAGTGCCCAGTAAGGCGAGAAATCAGATGAACTGAGTTTTCCTACGTGTTACTTTATACACTTGATTTAAACTTTAAGTACATGTACATACTTCACTCCTGCCTTGGGGCGTAATTACACGTTAGTCATGGTTTCATGCATATTTAAGAATTAATTTAATGACTTTTCTCATGGTCTGGCTACTGCTGGAACATGATGTAGAATGAGAATTTTCTGCCTCTTCTCTGGGAAGCAAGTATCGATGGATCCTCAACATTTCTGGTGTATTAATTCCAGTCGTTTACATCCCAGTCTTTTAGACAAGAGATAGAAATGCAGCTGTGGATGCATTCTATCCAAGACTGTAATAAAGGGAAGGCTTAATAAAGCATGGCAGATCAGTTAGAGCTATTTAGGATAAGTTCTTATCAAATATGCAGTGAATCTTTTCGGCAATACTTGTGAATAAAGTCAGGGGCTCAGACCAACTAACTGAGTGCTTTCGCACTGTGCTAGGTCCCAGCTTTGTGATTAGCATTCTTAGTTTCTATACATTTCTGTCCTCTGTTCTGTTGGCCAAGAGCCATAGGAAGTGATTATCAGAGACTAATTAATCCTACCTTTGTTGTGTCAGAAAATATTCACTATATAAGGGAACATGCATCTTATGGATTTTCTATGAATTCTTCATAGTTAAGTCAAATCTATGTGACCAGATTAAAAACTGAAAGTCTTACAGGAGAACCTTGTGAATAGGTGAGAGGCCTTGGGACCCTCTACCATACCTAGAGGTTCACATACAACCCAACAAGGCACGTAAGTTGAAAAGGGGGTAAATGTAAGTATTAGATGAGCATGCCAACCCTGAGATGGCAGAACTAATAAAGCTGGGGACCAGTTAACAAGCAAATAGTTAAGAGTTCAGTTCTGTAGCCTACTTTGTCATTTGCCAACTGAATAATAAGTTCTCTAGCCTAAGTGGGTCTTATTTGTCATGTGCAAATAAATAGAATAGAGAGTTAATATATGAAAAATTCTTAGGACCTGGCACATAGTTGGCATGCATAAATTTTAACTATTTTTATATTATGGCAAGCATGGCCATCCAATGAGATTCAAAAGATTCTCGACTCAACTCTCCCAGGTAATCCCAGGTGACTGTAAAGGAGACTGATCTCCCTGAGGGTAATATAGCTCCTGGAGCTCTGCCTTACTCCATTTGTCCCCATAATGATGAAGTCAGTCAACCAATCCCTGGGGTTTTCGACAGGTGTAAGGGCTCTTTAAAGAATTCCAGTTTAAGGAAAAAAGAGAATAAAAGAAAATGGAATGTCACATCAGAGCAGCTTGAAGGACCTGGACATTTAGTTCAGTCCCTAGAAGCATGAGCTTTGCCACACTTTGACGTATTAGGACGTCACAGCCTTTGACGGTGGTGATGTCACTGACATCCTGGGCCTGGCTAATCAATAGTTCCCTTGCCATGTGTGGACTGTCCTAATATAATGGAAATCTTCTTTTTGAAAGATATAAGTTTTGTGGATTCAGTCACAACTTTCTATCTTTAATGGTGGGTTTGGGGTTTGTTTTGTTTACTTGTTTTTTTGTTTTGTTTTGTTTGTGACAGGGTCTCTTGTTGTCCAGGCACATCCTTGAATGTTCTGCCTTTGTATTCCAAGTGCTGGGCTTGCAGGCTAACACCATTATGGCCAGCCTTTACAGCACTTTCTCTTTTACATCTCTCCTCTTCACACATTCTTAAATCTTTCCTGAACATTGCTATCACAATCCATCCCACACAATAAAGACAGAATGTTACTGCAGTCTCTGGTCACAGAGGCCTGATATGGGACCTGGTGGGTCACTTGCACAGAGGAAAATATATAAAATGGGTTAATTTACATTCTTACGTTTGAGCCAATAATGTAAGGCCTGCTCTTTGCCTCTCTCTTTCCTAAAGCAATATTTATAGAAAGGATGGGACAACAGCCAGAAAACAGACAGACAGACAGACAGACACACACACACACACACACACACACACAGAGAAATATATAAATATAAGATATATATATATATGGAGAGAGAGAGAGCTCTGAGTCCCTCTGAGATGAGCTGGGAGGTCACAAAAATTACAATTCTTACTTTTCAAGGTTCTTGTTTCAACCTCTTAGAATCCAGGGGCCTCGGCTTCCGTAGTAAGGGCTTCCTCAGCTTCATTGTCATTTTCCCTATGGATCTAGACAAGAAAAGAATAATTTTAAAAGTCCTGATTTGAAAGGTGTTCAGTTGTGCAATACCAAAATGAAGATAGGCAAGAAGTGTTGCAAGTCCACATATGGTGCTGGAGCAGGTCATGTTGTTATTTCAGAGGAAGTACACAGTAGAGATACCAGAGTAGAGATGAGTATCCACCTGCAGAGAGGTGTACAATAAACTCAGAAGGGTGAGAGGAAGTGTGGGTTAAGCTGCTAACACTAGGGTGGTGCATTGCAGACTTTGTGTAAGGCTCGTAGCATGCTAATATAAAAGCAGAACTCTGCTAGTAAAGACGCTTGGAGTCATGTGATCAAAGCCCAGAGTAACGTGGGGGCAAATATCATCATGAGA
Source organism: Sigmodon hispidus (assembly GCA_004025045.1). NCBI lineage: Eukaryota > Metazoa > Chordata > Mammalia > Rodentia > Cricetidae > Sigmodon > Sigmodon hispidus. The sequence goes on along the minus strand of PVIH01000551.1, from coordinate 195,141 downwards.
AATAGCTAATTCAAGGGATCAAATGTAGGAAATTTTCCTGACACCTGCAGATGAGAAATGAAGATGAAAGACGTCAAGGCTCATCTTCCTAAGAGGAAGATAGATAGTAAAAGTCACCAGGACCCACCATTGTGTGATAGCCATAACAATGATCACAGGCCAAGTAATTTGCACAGTATAAACTTATATTCTGATTTTAGAGTCTTAAGTTTAAGGCCACAGTGGTGACCAGTTCATTCTGTGATAAGAACATCTTTCTGCCCTGCCCAGAACCTCTGTTCTCACTAGTTTTATGTCATCTTCACACAAGCTATAGTCACCTGGGAGGAGGGAATCTCAATTGAGAAAATGCCTCCCAAAGATCAGGCTGTTAGCAGATAAGTCTGTAGGATATTTCCTCAATTAATGATTGATGTGGGAAGGCCCAGGCCATTTTTGGTGGTGGTGCCACCCCTGGGCTGCTGGTTCTGGGTTCTATAAGAAAGCAGGCTGAGCAAGCCATGAGTAGCAAACCAGGAAGTAGAACTCTTCCATAGCCTCTGTATCAGCTCCTGCCTTTAGGTTCCTATCTGGTTTGAGTTCCCGCTCTGGCTTCCAACAGTGGGCTGTAATTCTGGATATGTAAGCCAAATAAACCCTGTCCTCCCTGAGTTGCTTTGGTCAAAGAATTTCATTGTAGCATTAGTCACCTTAACTAAGAGATGTACCTTCTCCCACCTTCCTCACCGAGGAAAAAGGTGCACTTACTTATGGTGTCTCTTCATAAAAAGATGCTAAGTCTCAGTCAACCTCCTTGACCTCATCTAGCCCAAGGTGCATCCATAGAGCCTGTCCCCAAATATAGTCATATCACATATAGGTTAGAAGTTCAATATGGAATCTAGGGACCAGGAAGACAGGAATGAGAATCTAGTGTTATAGAATATTATCTTAAGATGTGCTACATTTGTTTATGGTGTGGAAAATTTATTTAATGATGCAACAAGGTATTGCATTCTTTTATGTTGCATTTAACTCTGTGAAGCTGTTACTTTGCCTGTCTCACATACTTGATTCATGTAATAAAGAGCTAGGCAGGAGAAAGGATAGGCAGTGCCCACAGGTAGAGATTAAAAAGAAAAATAAATCCAAAGAAGAAAAGATCAAAGATCGAGAAAGAGCAGAGGAAGACTCCAGAGGCCACAGCTACACAGCCATCAACTGAGTAAGAAGTAAAGAAAGGTATACAAAAATAGAGAAAGATAAAAGCTCAGAGGTGAAAGGTAGGTGGGATAATTTAAGAAAAGTTGACTAGAAACAAGCCAAGCTAAGGTTGAGCATTTATAAGCAAGAATTAGACTTGAAGTGATTTATTTGAGGACTGAGTGGTGGGCCCCCAAAGAGAATAAAAGAGTTAAGAGTTTAAAAAAAAAAAACCTAAAACCAATCTAGTATTTTTTTAAATGATAAACAATTTCAGATGTGTTGAATGGGAGGAAAACAGAGCAAAATTGTTGACAATATGGGGTAGGGCATGGAAAATAGAATATTAGGAGATGGAGAAATACCTGCACAGTTAACAACACTTGTTGTTTTCCCAGAGTACCCAAGTTAAGTTCCCCATACTTACATTGAGTAATTCAAAACTTGCAAGTTGTGAACAATTCCAGCTCCAGAAAATCTGAAGCTTTCTTGTGGCCTCCTTGGGTACTGACACATATATACTCACACATACACATAAATAAAAATAAACCTTCAATAAAGAAGAAAGAATAGGTGACAGAAGCATTATCAAGACAATGATAGAGAAGAGATTAAGATGGCAGAATTTAAAGAAAGGCAGGATGAGAGTGCTTGGAGGCATCCCTTGAAGTTTAAATGGAGAGTTGGATGCAATGCAAATTGTTTTCATTCACTTTTCTCATTCTTTTAAGAGAAATCACCATTCAATAACCTTACTAAGCAATGGTACCCACCCTATGTAAAGAAGGAGTTCCTGCCCTCCTGTAACAACTAGGTCTCTCTGCTTCCTACAGATGCTCAACAATGTTTTGAAGGTTTTTATAGTGGGATTATGTTCTGTTCCAATGTAAATTATTGTCCAGCATACTGGTTTAATAAAAGTGTTGATTGGCTAAAGGCAGACAGGAAGTATGGGTTGGGCTACCAGACTAAGAAAACTCTGGGAACAGGAAGAGCAGAGCAGAGATGCCCCAGAGATGCCAGAGAGAAGCCAGAGATATCAGGAGAAGCCAGCAGATACAAAGGACAACTATGCTACTCTGAGAAAAGGTACAGAGCCACATGGCTAAATAGATAAGAACCATGGGTTACTTTAAGAGTAAAGAGTTAGCAAGCTATATGCCTGGGCCATAGGCTGACCAGCATAAAATTAATACAAGACTTATGTGATTATGTGGGACTGCTGGTCTGAGATCTTAGGGCAAGTCCAAGCCAGAAATATAATACAACAGGTTTTTTCTCAGTAGGCTGATACTTCATTGGACATGTTCTTCATAGAAACAGCATTGTTACCCTATGTGAACCCCATTAAACTGCAGTTAGTCGGCTCTCAGAAAGAGCTGAATGATTTTTCATTCTTATTATACTTGGGGAAAGTTAAAAAACCAATGAGCCTTTTATGAGAACTCCCATATCATCATTTTTAAAAATTAGTGCACAATTTAAAAATATAATGTTTCAGTTGAGTAGGTGAAATTAATTATGAGAATTGGGGATGATGGATAGTTTAATCTGTTTGACTCAATAATTCCACCTTGTATAAATGTGGATATACCATAGGTATACAATAGTATCACTTTAATTTCATGAATATATATAATTATCATTTGTCAGTATCTGAAACAAGTTTTAAACTGTAATAACAATACTGCCATTTGTCAAACTGCTCACTTTATTATGAATTTTATTATGAACATATATTTTTATCACTGTATAAACTGAGCATTAGCAAGCAGTATGTTCTCAGACTGGAGTCACATTTACATAATTTAAATGGCTTGAAGGTTTATTTTATATCCAGGATTGAAAATAGAGCTGTGTTTGTGGTAGTAAGCTTGTCATAGATCCCTGAAGAGAAATATCAATGTCCTTTTAGCTTGGGAGTCCTTTATACTCCTGAATTTATATAGAGCAACCTGCTGGTGCTATGCTAAACTCTAACTTGCTAAAAAGTGCTGGAAATAATTTCAACATCACAATACAAATATTTTTAATATAATGCAAGTATAATTCATAGATTGGAAGTAGCTATGGCTGCATTTATCTGCTTCTGAATTAGAATATATTTGTTAACTTTTGGGAGTTACTTTTCTTGCATAATATTCAAGTTAACTTATATTAATATGCACTGTTTAGATTATATTCTCTTCAAAAATATGTGTTAAATTGTTTGAATGTAAAGAAAAGAAAATTTGATGCTTCTGCTTTGCCTAATCTGTCTAGTTGAAACATGATAGACTATTATCTTCAGTGGATCCTACATGGGTCATGATGCGTTCTGAATATTTGGTAGAATAATTTCATGCTCTTCCCTAATGCAGAAGGTAAGAAACATACAGAAATAATAAATGCTACAAAAAGGCAGAAATTAAACTAAACTCTTTTTGATACTATTAGAATATTTAGGTTACTATCTCCTTGACTAAGCAAAATGAGTGAAAACAGTGTTGGAGGCCACAGAGAGTTTGTGGATGGCTTTGCTACTTAAAAATTTACTGGAGAAAAAGTGATGGGTGCTGGACTGTACTGAAGCCCAGTTTAACAATGGCTTCCATCACCTTTCTAAGACACTAGGGCAGCCTAAAGCCTAGTTTTCAAATCTTGTCTTTTTAACTTCTAGCCCTCAGTCTCTATACATAAGTGAGAATGAATCTGACCATGGGAAAATCAAAGTCATGGAATGAAATGAGGGTGCTGTAAGGGCAGCTGGCATGGGAGACTCCATGTACATGTTGGCTGAGTGGGAGAGGAATATACTGGAAAATAATTTGAGCTGATGTAGAAATTTATTTCTGAGAGTTTCCTGTTGCTGTATTAAGTACAGTACATAATTATTGGTGTGCTTATTGTCATTACATTTTTTCTCCATGGCTACAATGAGTGCCAAAGGGGGGATATGTGAGGGGGGCTTATCTAAAAAAAAAGATCAAAATGCCTTCTGCTTCCTGAATCCACACCTTCCATGACAGTATATGCATTCTGATAAGGAATGACTTACAATGCTAAGGGAAGCTTGGCTTTTGAAAACACATCTGAATTTTATTTGAACAACTAAACTCAGCTGTGCTCAGAGAATTACCTTTCTAGACTAGTTTAAGAAATGTCTCTGCTGTCTTGTACTTGGCTGGCCACTGCCCCATCACTTCCAGCCTCCTCAATCCTGTTAGTCAACTAGGCTGACAGCTGCCTACTGCTATTGATTAACAATGTTTTCTGAGTGTTACTTTGAAGCCTTCTTTGTGTATACATAAGGATGTGCCTCTGATTAAACGGTTTAGTGTAGTTCTGAAGCTCCATTTTGTAAACAGTCTTACCCATGCTTAACTTCCATGGCATATAATCCACCAATTTCAAGTATAGCAGCCAGATAATTTTAGGAGATTTATGATTAGACAATTTTGTCCAGTCATTGACACAACCCTTTGGCTGCCTGCAGCCTTAGGCAGCAAATTGTAAAGTCACAGTTTCCTGTCACCTTCCAGTGATCTTGTCATTGGAATAGGATCACCAAGTTTTATTTAGTATAGAGACCAGCTTCCTCTATTGAAACAGCCAAGGACCAAGTCAGATGCATCTTGAATTTTGCTTATAAAAAGCAGCAGAGTAGAGAAAATGAGTTTTCTTAACTGGATCCTGCAGAGTAGAGAAAATGAGTTTTCTTAACTGGATCCTAAAAAGATTTATTGTGGTTTCACTTGCTTGGCAGAGTTGCAGTTTATCACTTCTGCCTATTAAATATTTCATTAAATTTTGATATATGCATTACAACTTGGCTCTTCAAGACATATGGTGTATTATTTTCCAACATTGAACTTAATTCTAAAACCCATGTGATTACGTGTATATGGTATTTCAGTGTCGAGAAGTAGTTTATACCCAGGTTTTTCAGTGTGTAGGAAGTTAATATATTACGCATAAATTTCACTCTTTCTGTTTTTATTCCACAGAAGAAATATAAAGCATGTTCTAGCAAGGCATAAAGCAATACAATGGACTAAGTCCTATGTCTTACCGGAGTTTCCGTATGATGTCAAGTGTATGCTGGCAGAACAGAAGTGCCCAGATCACAGCATGAGGATAAGGATCATTGAGTTTCTCCAGGCGGATATGACTAAGTACCTGGAAGGCTCCCTGTGAGTAGTAACAGTGCTCCAAGGAGAGCAGAATTTGTTTGGGAACAAGTCTCCTTGGCTTTTGGATAACATAGTAAATAAAAAATTCAATATGCACAGATTTAGAGGAGGGATTGTGTCATTGTTTGGTTGGTTAAGTACTTGCTGTATAGCCACTAACACCAATATAAAAATCCAGACATGACAGCATATACTTATGATATAGAGATTATTTAGCAGGGACAGAAATAGATGAGTACCTGATACTCACTGGCCAGCCAGCCTCATCTAATCAATCAGTGGGCTCAGTTCACAAGAGACTTGTTTGTCTCAACAAACAAGGTTGAATATGCAGAAGAACAAAAGTAACTTCAGGCCTCTTTACTTGCACATATAACCCCCCCCACACACACACACACACACACTGGAAGAAAGAAAGACACCACAGCAAGAGAAAATTTGTGTGTTCTTTAGACTCACCTTGATGGGAGGCTGCTGGAAATGAACCCAATCTTATCTGTTATGAACAGGTACCCCACCACTCAGCAGTACAACGACGTGGTCAATGCTCTGCTCCAGGCCCACCCTTTCCTGGACGAGGATGGCTGCAGTTTTGTAAGTGACTGTACAGCCCCACCAACCCATTCATCTCAGTCCATTGGAAATTAGAGCTTTGCACTTTCCAATCTGGCTCTGGTGCTTTGTTTTTTCATTTTCTTAATTTTTTTCTTTAAGATTATAATATGATTACATCATTTGTCCCTTTTCATTCCTTCCTCAAAACCTTTTCATATAACCTCCTCCTCACTCTTCATGACCTTTTTTCATTAATTGTTGGATTCCTAAATATAACCTGCTTAGTCTGTATGATACATGGAAGTTTTTGGAGCTTACCATTTAATACTGGATAATGAATTGGTGTGTTCTTTCTTGTGGAAGACTATTTCTTCCAATCTCATCTCAGCATTTTAGATGCCTATAGTTCTTTGTGTAGGTTGAAGCATTCACCTGTCCATGATGAAGTTTGGTATTTATTCCCCCCCACCTTCTCTCCTTTCTGTGATTCCTTCTTGGTCTCTACTCCATGTATCTTTGTGTTCAGCTGTGAGGCACCATCTTTCTATCTCTTCCCTAAAGCAGTCCAGGCACTCCTGTGTAACTGCCAGCTCCTGTGACTGTCCAGAAGGAGGACATGGCTGTGTCAGACCTGTAGCTGATGGAGTGCTTCTTGCTTTATGATCTAATAAAGGGGAAACTGTCTGGCTTTGAGGTCTCATTCTCTTGCCTTCTCCTCTGACATTTCTGCTGAGATTAGATACATTCTAGGGTGCTTTAAGGAACACTCTCATGGTGTTTGTCCTCCAGGAACACCAGAGATTCTGATTTAAATGTTAGGAGGACAGACCCTGCCACCAAGGCATTTAAAAGATATCAAAGGATCTACTGGAGAGCAAGGATTGAAAATTGGTGCTAAAGGATGCTCAGGAACTGCCATACCAACTATGGTATTACATTTAGGCAGGTTGGGGCAGGAGGACCAGGAGCTTGAAGCTAGCCTGGGCTACATGAGATGCTAGTTCACACGAAACAAGAAGAATATCTTTATGTTTTCATTGTAACAGTGAAGATATGTTTAATATTTTTCAATGACAAACTTAAAAATACTTTAAAATTCTAACAAAATTTCAACATTCATGACAGAAAAAGAATGGTTTAAGAAACAGTATGTGTATCTGAAGATATGCTGCTACTCCCGTATCTAGAATCCACTTTGGTAAACGTGGTTAACATGGCAGATACGCTCCTGTATCTCATCATCTTGACTATATTCAGGGAATGAGGTTTTTCCTCTTCCCCTCACCTCCATTCTTTTCCCCTTTTTTACTTTCCTTTCTTCCTTTTCTCTTTCTATCTTCCCATCTTCAGGTGAAGGCTTAGTATACACAGGTAAAATCAGAAGATTATGAATGACAGAATGCCCCAAAGATTCTTTTTTATCCTCCAAACTCAGAAAAGATGTGGTACCCCATGCCTGGAGACAACAGCTAGTCAAGGCTGGAATTCACAAACATAACGCCCTTTCAAAAAAATGCGCTTCTGTATACAAAGCATGCTACAAAAGAACCTGTTTTTCCTCTTACTTAAAAGAAACATAGTGCAAACAACAGCACAAATCTGGGCTCCTGACATCTCTAGTCATGATAACACAGGTAACACTGACCCTCAGTGCTCCTTCTCCATTCAAGATACAACATTGGCCATCCGACCAGTGACACAGTATGTAGAACTCCAGGTACTTCTCTGTCTCTGTACATCCCACATCCTCAGCTCCAATCAGTCTCTGATACTGCGTGCGCCATGTAGTCAGGACCAGGATGGTGCATTTGTAGTAAACTGAAACAGATGGTTTCCCTCTCACCGTCCTCCAAGCAATGCATCTCTCACCTGACATTTACATTCTATTATATATTCCACATAGCACAGAGACACTTAAAAGTAATGGGGAACCTTTCTAGAGGGTCTTCCCTATAAGCAAATAAATGCCTAGACTATTTTTTTAATTCTATTTTTGTTCTCTCTCTCTCTCTCTCTCTCTCTCTCTCTCTCTCTCTCTCTCTCTCTCTCTCTCTGTGTGTGTGTGTGTGTGAGAGAGAGAGAGAGAGAGGGGGGGGCGTCACATGTGGATGGATGCCGAGGACAGTTTGTGGGAGTCAATGCTTGCTTTTCATTGTGTAGGTCTCAGTAATCGAATTAATCAGATTCAGGTCGTCAGGCCTGGCAGCCAGCTCCCTTACTCACTAAGTCATTTCTTCCGCCCGTCAGTTACATTTTGACCTTTGCTTTTATGGTTATTGAAGTGAGATACCTATGAAGTAATGAATAATGTCTACTGGGCTCCTGTGGACATTTGATCTACACATTTCCCAGATACTGTGGAAGGATAATAGAAAGACACAGAAAATGGCTTAGCAGGTTTTAGCCTCATTTAGACAGTTAGGAAGTATAGATGGAGGCTGGTGCAGGTAGAGAGGTATTTGTTCAAATTTTCCCCACATCTGTACATGGAGATGTGGTTCTTATGCTAAACTGTATGTTGTAGAAAATGTCTAAGAAATAAGAATATTGAGAGGGCTGTGTGTGTGTGTGTGTTTGTGTATATTTATATTTGTGTAAGAGGATATAAGAAGAAAAAAGGAGAGCGTACTTGGTCACTTTTAGGGATAATTTTTATTTTAAACTGTTTCTTGTAAATTTTCTAATCTACACAGTGATTTACCAAAGACCTTTAAAGATCCAGATTTTTCTTCACATGATTACATTTGGTGCTGGATCATTACTAGTTCTCTGTAGTGAGGATCATACTGAGCATCCAGTGAGACAGTGAGCAGGAACCTTGACACCCATTAGCTCTGTGTGGCTCCTTTTCCAGTCCAGTCACAACACATGTCCTCAAATATCATGAGATGTAGGGAAGAGCAGCTAGCAGCATCAGCAGGCTGCTGGGAGGCTGCTCTTCCAGGTTCATTAGGTATTGTGGCATTTACATCCTTCCTGGGTGTTGTTTGTGTTACATGTCTGTGTAGACACAAGCTACTGATGACATCTCTAAAGAGCTCTTTGCCGTTATTGCTGTTTGTTATGTTTGCTATGCTGGGGATTGAACTCAGGGCTTCTCACATTTTAGGCAAGTGCTCTACCACAGAGCCATAGCCACCATCCTCTCAGCCTAGACCTTAAATGATAATGAGAGTGTCCTCTATAGCAACAATGCTATTTTTATGACTATAAAAATTAGTAACTGCATAACCTCCCATACAATCTGTATTATGGACTGCACCTGATTTTCCTGTTTCTGAATTTTTTTCCTAATTCAGTCTCTTTGTTCTTCTTTGTTCTCCCTGATACCTACTTTTTTTTAAAGATATATTTATTATGTATACAGTATACAGAAGAGGACACCAGATCTCATTATAGATGGTTGTGAGCCACCATGTGGTTGCTGGGAATTGAACTCAGGACCTCTGGAAAATCAGTCAGTGCTCTTAACCTCTGAGCCATTTCTCTAGCCCAATACCTACTTTCTAGTCAGGTGATTGAGCGTATGCTTCACTTATGTGAATGTTTCTTAGTGATTACATCTGGGTTTGCAACACACGGTGTGCACCTGCCCAATGCTGCAAATCGCCTTACATATCAGAAGAAGCACATCGTTTCAGAATGACTAGGAAATTGTGCTTTCACATCTTCTTTAGCTGGAGAAGAATATGGGTGGGGGCAGGAGGGGATTATTCTACAGCACAAATATCTTCCACTGAGTCTACTCACCTCACATTGTTAAGTGAATAACTAACAGTATGGGGCATATATCAGGTGCTCACTAAATACTCACAGAGGGAACACTCACATGGATGATCACGTTTAATTGGTCCTTTTCACTTTGAGAGATGTGTGAAGGGAGGCAGAAGAACTTTGTCCGTTTAATGATACCCTAGCAATTGATGGCTGTAATAGCTTCTACAGGCTTCAGCACAGCTAGAGTTCCTTCTGAGCTGTAGGAAACATAGAAACAAATATATTTGAACTAGATCACATTTCAGGACTGAGAAAATATGAGCCATATATTAGTTTTGTGCTGTTGTAAATCAGCAATGGCAGAACATACAAGCCCATGGGAGATGATGGAGCATCTCTGACTCACATATACCCAGGGGTTAATCAAGGCACAAACCAACCCCCAACTGAGCCTACAGAAAGCCTAACTAGGTCTTTCCAGCTTTAGGAGTAACACTTTATAAGTATCTTCCACAAGTAGCTACTCACAAGATCCTTCCTCCCTCTCTCCTCCCTCCTTTCTCCTCCCTCTCTGTGTAGCCCTGGCTGTTCTGGAACTTGCTCTGTAGATAAGGCTGGCTTCAGATTCAGAGATCTGCCTGCCTCTGCCTCCTGAGTATTAGGATCAAAGGTGTGCTACTATCACCCAGCAAGCACCACCAAGATTCTCTTAAAAACACAGTTTAAGAATTCTCTCTCTCTCTCTCTCTCTCTCTCTCTCTCTCTCTCTCTCTCTCTCTCTCTCTCTCTCTCAGCTCACTCGGTAAAGTGATTATCACATGAAACCCAAGTGTGATAGCCAACACATACAAAACATGTGGTGATGCATGCATGCTTATGATTCCAGTGCAGGGAAATTGGAGACAAGCAGATTCCTGAAGCTAACTTATAGGCAGCCCAACCTACTCATTAAACCTCATGCCAGTAAGAGACCAAGCTGGATGGCTTCTGTGAAATGACATCCAGTGTTGACCTCTGGCTGCCATATTGATATGCACACATATCACACACCCCTGCATATGCTCCTGCATACACACATTCATAAGGACACATACACACAATGCATTATTGGGGAAAGACCATTCTATCTGAAGAATGTCGGCAGACCATGCTGTCTGAAGAACATAGGCTAAAGGGGTTACTTAATAAAAGTTACTTGATCAGTATATACCAGATTTAGTACTGGAATCTGAATCTTCCCAGCCTAGACTGAAGAGCTTTCTGAAGATTAAGGAATGCTGGAGTTTGACCCAGAAAACCAGGAATTACAACAGCTAAACACCAGGTCTTTGAATAATGATTTCTCAGTGGTTCCATTTGCTGACAAGGAAACAAAGCAGATGTGTTTGTTTGAATTGTTTTTGTTTGTTTCTTTGTTTTGTTTTGTTTTCTTTGCTCTAATGGGGGCTTATAATTTGAAAGCAACATCACAAAATTGCTGTCAGAATACATCTAAGAATAGATTCACAGCTTCTATGAAAATAAAATAAAAATAACTTTTGTATTACTCAAAAATAATACAAAAATTATATTATTCTATAGGGTTATGCAAAGCTCTAAGGATTGACTGGACTGCTTGTTATTTTGCACAGTTTTTATGGAAACGAGCCTTGAAAGATCGCTTTAAATATGTTCAAAGACCCATTGAAGACGATGAGCAAGTACTGAGAAATAAGTGTAAATTTGGACACCGAAGAGGCAAGACAAGGAAGTCTCTTGCTGACATAAGATCTGACGAAATTAAAATTGTACAGATAAAAGTAAGCCTGAACCCTAAACACTCTGACAACGATGGCTTATAATAATGTGACAATAAATGGCAGCATTAAAACAAGTGAGATACCTTTCAAAAGTTGGCAGTATGGCTGACATAATGATTCTTAAAGAGGGTGTCAGTAAACGTATGGAGACCAAGATGTTATTAAACATTTTATGACCCATTTTCTTCACAGCCTTTGAAGAAACTCGAAAATCCCTCAAATTCTGATTTCCTAGATTATTTCTCTTCTTCTCACTCTATAATGTATTGTATATCCTCTTTTCTTCCAAGTTTTTGGTGTGTCTCATGGAGCTCAAACTTGTTTCAGATTCCTTATACAGCCAAAGATGACCTTGAATGGCTGACCTCCTGCCTCTACTTCCCAAATGCTAGGATTACAGGCCTACACTATCTTACCCACTTGCGGCTCATGTTGTGATGTTCACATTACTAAAGAAAGTTGGATCCTTTGGTTGTTGTTTGAGACAGGGTTTCTTTGTGTAGTCTTGGCTGTCTTGGAACTAGCTTTGTAGACCAGGCTAGCTTTGAACTCACAGAGATTTGCCTGTCTCCGTCTTCTGAGTGGTGGGATTAAAGGTATGTACCACTCCTGCCTGGCTTAAAAGTTAGGTTCTTAATGTTAATTTATTCACTTATTTGAGTCCTGTAGTTTGAACTCATGGCCTTGTGCATGCTAGGCAAATATTCTTCCACTGTACTGTACTACTAGTTTTAGGAACATTTTAAAACTCATAGTGGAGAAGTTAGGTGGTCACCAGTCCCAAGGTTGCAGGGAGGCAATTATCCATAAGCATGGGTACAGAGTTCTATACTGGCTTCCTCCCCTGCTGGTCCAGATGGCTTCCAGCCTCATGCTGTGAGTAGCTTCAAGCTGAGGTTCTTCCTCACCAAGGGAATGCCTTGTGAGTCTTAATACGTGTCCTTTAACAGCCTCAGAGCCCCAGATATCTTCAGAAAAACATGCCCCTGTTTAAATTATTAATTGCTAGCTACAATAATAGCTTGAACATCTTAGGAACACTGTACAAATTGCCAAATGTAGACACTGAATCTCTTGACCTCCCAATTATATTTTTCACTTTAATCTACAGGAAGATTGTTAATCCCTATTCTTTACACATTTATATTATAGAATGTTGTGATGTAAATATTCTATTTTTTAGTTTTATATACTTGTTTATTGTTAATAAAGTGTTTGATCACATGAGCTTTAATGTTTTTTTATGAGTTTTACTTATTCCAGTATGATGCAAAGTTTCTGACAGAGGTGTATTGCTTAAATATCTTATTGCAACTGTAAATGAGATTTTCATGTGCTAAGTCAGTTAAGATACTACTAATTATACATTTTCTTTGAGAAAATGACAAGACTACTCAATGGTACCTTGAATTTAATGAGGCTTTTTTTTAAAAAAATTATGCTTGCACAATTCCAAACACAAACTAAAAGGAGGATAGAAAATTCAAGCTTGGTCTGAACTATGGAACAAGACATTGACTTGTAGAAAGAAAGAGAAAAGGAACTGAAATTCTGAAAGGATAGTCATATGAGTTTAAAAATGTTACACATATTCTTATGTCACTCTGGAAAAGAACTATATTGTGTTTATTGCTGTGTAACAGTACTCCTAGGGAGGTGTGGGCAAATACTTTATTCCAGACAGGAAACTGGTGACAGATCAAATACAGATGTCACTAAAGTCTAACTTACAGGAATATGGATGAGGGATTATTTACAGGAGCAGAAAGGCCTCAAAGCAGCAGCATTACCAAAGCACACCAAAGCATGGAAACCTAGAGCTCATTGCATTAGTTGCAGACAGCTCAGTGGGTTAGATGGGGTTCTTGCCAGGCAGATTATGTCTGAATCTACTCATGGTAGCTCAGCTTGCCTGAGATTCTGTTTCTTCCAAGCAGCTAGGCCTGTCTGTGAGTGCTCTGGGCAGTCTTTTACTGTTTATATAACCTTGAGGAGGGAGGGAGCTAGTGAATCTGATCAGTTTCAGGAACTTTCTGAAAGTTTTAAGTTGTTTACTTTCTGTCTTAATGAACATTTGTGCAATATGAGATATTTCATCTTGCCTTAGAGAAGCTCTGTTGTTCCACTTCTCTGTAAACATTCTGTTTTAAAATAACCTATTGTTTTAGCTCCCTGTTAACATTGCAGATGTTAAGTTTTCTCCTGGGTGGAAGATTGTAACCTTAAGGACACTACTGCATAAAAATGGTGCATAAATTGATTTCCTTTCCAAAAAAACCCCCAGATTTTTGCTCCATTGAAAGGAAAGTACCTTCATAAATAATTTTTTTAAAAAATCAGTTCTACTTTCCCTCTTTTCATAGTTCATATCCCACTGAAATACTTTGGAACTGATGAGTGATAAAATTGAATAAATAGCAATTGTCTTCTGTATTAAAACTAAATGGGCTCTGAGATCACTCTGGGAGGCACGAGTCTTTATTGAAGGTTTTTCTTCTGTTCAATAACATCTTTGAGTCCTTTCTTTACATTGTCTGTTCCTTATCAAAGCAGCCTCTATGGGTTGGAAGAAACACTGAAGGAAGACTCCAAACTCAAATAGTATGCAAGAGCAAAGAGTGTTTATTTACCATCCTATGTGGGGGTCGTTCACCTGTACAAAATGGTGCTGAGCCAGAGAGGAGCCTGCAGGCCCCTTTTAAGCACAGCTAAGGGGAATTTCAGGGATGCTTAGGTCATCTCAAATATAACTGGTTAAGCAAGCAGCGGTTACATTACTATACTTTTAATTCGCTGAGGTTTTACCTTTGGATATAGTTGGGTAAATTTTAAAAGGATTGTGGAAACTGTGCTGATATTGTGGGGCTGACTCAGGCCTTGTTGGTCTCTCTCTCTCTCTCCCTCAACTCTGAATGTAATTTGTTGATAAATGGTCCTTTGTTGGGAGAGACATCTGTTTGCCCCTTTCAGAGAAATGAAACCTAAATTTAGTTGTAAAAGTGGGAAAATGTAAACCCTTCACCTTAGAAACTTTCAGGGCTACAGTCTGTGTGGGTCTTCTCTTCTAGACCCTCAATGGTGCTACATCATTAAACAAACAAATCAATAAAAAACTAAAACAAACAAACAAACAAAAATAGGAAATCAAAATTTTCAGAGCTAGGCTTTGTTGTAGTAGGTTTTTTTTTGATTTGTGTTGGGTCTGGAGGTTTGTGTTTGGCGCACGTGTGGTGCCAGCGGTTTGGAACTTGGTTTGTGTGTCTGTGGCTTTTGTCTTTTAAAAGAAATGAAATCACACGCTTATATATTTTCACATTGTTTTGCCCATATTTTATGTACATTTTTAGTTAGTTTTTTATTTTAAATTAATTTATTTTTATGAATTTATTTATTATGTGGCTTGTAGCCCGTGGCTCACTTGAATTTTTATATTTTTTTGGGGGGGGACGGATAACAACTAGTAAACTTTATCTTTTTTTTTTTTATTTGGTTGTCTTTGATTTTTTTGTTTATTTTTCTGGTGCTCTACACAGGCCAAAACAGTTTTTTATTTACAGTACACAGAGAACATTTCTACCACAAGGCTTTATTTACCTTCCTGCCATCTAAGCTAAAAAGGTGATTGGTTATTGTTTACATCTGAAGAGATGACATTTTTCCTGGGGAAAAAAAATCCCATTGGAAGTATTGACTTATGTCCCCTTTTCTTCCTTCCTTCTTTCTTTCTTTCTTTCTTTTTTTTAGAGTTTATTGGAGCTCTGGATATCCAGGGAAGGGTAAGGGGGGAGAAAAAGAGAAGAAGAGATGTGGAGAAAAGCTTATCTCCCCTTTCCAAATGGAGCTGCTTCCTTGAAGTGTATAACTTCTCTGTTTATGATTGTGTGTTCTATAAAGTCATAAGCTTTTAAAGGATGAAACACAGAATCCATGTATGTCTACACACACACAAAGTCCCTATGGTGATAAAAAAAAATAAATGTAAGTGTGGAGGTTGGCAGAATATCAATACTTGTGTTTATTTCATGGCATTTAGTACCTCATACTGATTGCCTAAATTACTTTCAATCTCCATTTTGACCTTCTGATAGCTCTCTTATGGTTTGAACATCAAAAAATGTTTGCACTTAGATATTGTTGGAGAATTCTTATATTTAAAAAGTTTCTTGCCTAGTATAATATTTACACACTATAGAAAAAAATAAATCTATTTCATATGCTGTAATGATGCAATGCAGGCAAGAAGCAGGATGCTGCCCATGCATTCTAAGGCAGAGAAGAGGGATCTGCTCCTTAGAGAAAGAGATGTGGGAGGAGAAGGGATTGATTTGATTGGCTTTGTGTCTGCTCTTATTTTTTTCCCTTTTTGGTGATAGGATCCAAGACTAGGAAATATCTCAAGGAACAAAGACAGGTTTCTTAATCCTATCACTTTGCATCCACGGATAATCAAAGTCACTTGTGTGGTTCTGAGCAGGAGCTGCAGATCCTTTGTTCCTGATCCTTACCTTCTACAGTCTCTTGATTTAGCTCTGCACAAGCTATGCTTTTTGGTTACAGTGCCCCAAACAAGATTAGTGCCAATGCCCCACCTGTGTGTGTACCAGAGTGCCACTGGCTGTTCCAATAACAATTCCACTGTACTTAAAGAATAGATTGCCTTGCCAGGGTTCTAGCGTATATCTCTAGGCCAATCCCTCAATAAGATGGGTATGTTGCCATTTTTTAAAATGCCTTTCCAACCTCCAGACCTCATGGTGCTGCTTGCCTGGTCTTGCAGTCAGGGCAGTGGCTATTCCCACACTTCCTAAGCATGTGACTTTCAGTGTCAAAAGAAATAAAACAGGAGAAAGGCTGAGAGCAAGGAAATGGTACCCTGTTGTGAGTCAGTGAGTGAGTCCAGATAATCCAGCATCAAATAATTTGAAGTTCGATGCATTGAACACTGTTTCCTCTTCTTTTTAAAATGAGCTAATTATTAGTGTGTATGTATGATGTGTGCAATCAAGTGTCGCAGTGCATGTATGGAAGTCAAAGGACAATACTGTGGGGTCCGTTCTGCCTTCCATCTTCATATGGATTATGAGAATTGAACTCAGGTTTGTGCACTTTTGTCCAGTGCCCCATGTCACCCTCTTGCTTACCCACTTTTTAAAAATTCTGCTTAGTTTCCTCTTAATTATATTTTATGGTATATTTCTTGATAAATATGCTGGCTAGTGCTATTGCAGGTATTTGTGCAGCCCAGATGGAAAGAGATCAATCAAGGGCCCAGACATACTGAGCACTGCAACTCAGATGGAAAAGTATTTAGGCATTTGGGAGCCAATGAATACTGAGTCTTACAGCTCAAAGGAAAGGTATTCAGGCAGGCAGGAGCCAATCAACACCACAGACCACAGTAAGCACAGGTAGCAGTTTATAGCTCTGCTTCAGGGGAAGGTTTCCCTAATGTTAACAGCTCTGCTCCAGCAAGGAAGAGATTCCTGGCAAAGCTGCTACAGTGGTAGGCTGCTCTCTGTTCAGAGAATGTAGCAACTCAGCCCAGCCAAGAAGACTCCCTGGGCTGCTGTTCTCTTTTCTGGGAATATAACTACTCTGGCCCAGCCAGGGAAGGTCTCCTGGGCTGCAAGAGTGTAAAAGCTTCGCTCCCTCAGCTGATCTTCATTCAGGGTCTTTCCCTACTGCTCAGGCTAAAGAAGAGCTTCACCCCAACTTCATTCAAGACATTTATTGGGAGGGTAGGATCCTGGAGAGTGTGGCTGCCTCAGCTCAGGGTGCAAGAAGATGGGGGGGGCGCTGTGGGCTCAGGATTTATACAGTGCTTCTGGGGGGGGGTGCTTTCTAGAGAGACATTCAGGGTGGGGATTGGTCAGATCTTTTTGGTTTTTATTTTTTACTTTTTAAATCCTGATTTGGTTTTTGGTTTCAGGGCCAAAGTGCGTTTCTTTTACTGGCTCTTTGGGGCTTGGGGCTTTGGGGCTCTAATTTCACGGCAAGGGCACATTTCTTTTACTGGCTCTGATTCCAGGGCCAAGATGTGTTTCTTTGGTGCTGGTTTCAGAGTCAGGGCACATTTCTTTTTGGTTCTGGATTCAAAGATAAAGTCTCAACTCTTAGATACAGGGTACTTTTTTGTTGTTGTTTGGTTTGTTTTTTTACTAGATCTGGGTTCAGGGCTAGGGTGGGCTTCTTCCACTGCCTGTCCAGAGCCCTGGTGGGTTTTTTTTTTTTTTAACGGCTCTGGTCTCAGAGCCAGGGTGGGTTTCTTTTGCTGACCACTTTTCCCTACACTTACATCAACTAGACCCACAAACTAAAGTTATCTGAAAGGTGGAAACCTCAGTTGAGGAAATGCTTCCATAAGATCCAGCTACAAGGCATTTTTTTTAATTAGTGATTTATGAGGGAAGGCCCAGCTCATTGTGGGTGGTTCCGTTCCTGGGCTAGTTGTCCTGGGTTCTATAAGAAGGCAGGCTGAACAAGCCAGGAAAGCAAGTAACTGTCCATGGTCTCTGTGTTAGCTCCTGGCCCCAGGTTTCTACCCTGTTTGAGTTCCTGTCCTGACTTCCTTTAATGATAAACAATCTGTGTAAGGGTAAACCAAATAAACACTTTTCCTCTCCAATTTGCTTTTGGTCATGGTGTTTCATTGTAGCAATAGAAGCCATAGCTGGGGCAGTAAATTAATAAAAATGCTATAGAGATTCTCAAAATGGATCATTTAATTTTAGTAGTTGTGCAAGCTGCTGATGCTTTCTCTTCGACTCTGTTTTTTTCATGGTCTCATGTCTCCCCACATTGCATTTGCTCCTGAATGTTTGTCACTGAATGTGTGCCACCCATGCTTAGTGTAAAGGCATTTTTTATTGCCAGCAGATGATGAGCTACTTCAGAATAAGGGGAAGGACGATTAATCTCCTATTGGACTCATCCCAAAACTACTTTGTAGCATATGACTTCTCATGCTGTAAAGAACTACTGACTTGGAGTGGGGTACTGCATCAAAGTAGGAACCCTGGGCCAGGAGAAGATTCCAAATTCGGGCCAGCCCAAGGAACACCATGATCAACACTTCTTCGGAGGTTTCTGTGACAGTATGAAGAGGGCTACAGGAAAGAGTCCTGTTCCTGATGCTCTCATCCAGCAAAGGAAATAGGGTCTCTGGCATACACAGGGACCCTGGATTGTGGGGACCCACACAATATCACTGACTGATGTTTACTCTTTTGGAGATGTCTCTTTACTCTAAGGGTCACTTGGAGACCTTCTAGACCTCTTCTAAACACGCCAACAAACCATTGGGATATAAACACACTTTTAAAGAAAATATTTATTTTATTGAAAGAAGACTTTACTCTGTAGCCTTGGCTGGCCTAGAACTTGTTATGTAGACCAGGCTGAGTTTGAATTTATAGAGATTTCCTTTCTCTGACACCTGAGTCCTAGGATTAAAGGTGTGCCCCACCGTGCCCAGCTTCAATATTTTTAATTGTGTGTGTATGTGTGTATCTGTGTGTGTGTGTGTGTACTGTGTGAAGGTGACCACAGAAGTCAGAAGTGTCTAATCCCCTAGAGCTTGAATTTAAAATGTTTGAAGTGACATGTATGCTGGGAATCCAGCTTGGGCCCTCTATAAGAGGGGTCCATATTCTTAACTTTTGAGCCATCTATCCAGTCCTCTAAACATATCTTTTGAAATATCTCGATTCTTAATAGTTTTGGGGGGAATGGGGTGCTTGCTTAGTATGTGCAAGTCCATGGGCTCAATTCTCATTAGAAAAAGAAAAGAGAGGAGGAGGAGGAAAGAAAAACGTAGAACTATCTGGTAAGAATTTCCACACTTGCTACCAGGGAAGCTAGAAACACTGTGAAGAGTGAGGATTTGATTGTTATGTACAAAGAACTCTGGTCGATAACCTAGCTCCAGTGCAGCAGAAGGGCTAAGCAGCTGGTGCTCTGACAAGCGGGGGTGGGGGGAGTCTTTAAAGAAAAACCTGCATAATCAAGATGCGACACACCTTGACATTCCAGGATTAGGCAAAGGGGTAAGGTACAACAGCCATTGGAGTTTTCTGGTGCGAATCCAACCTTTGAATCCATTGGCTTCACTGTGGAGTTCACTTGCAGACTTGGGCCCTGCCTGCAGGTAGCATCGTGTGAATGAATCCAGGTCCTTACAGATACTATTTTGATTATCACATACTTCTTTCCCCTTAGGTTACTCTCAATAGCTCTGTTTGTGGTCAGTAGTGTGTATTCTCAGTCCATTAGCAGTTGGCACTGAAGGCAATAACCATGCCTACCTAGCCTGAACAGTGCTAGGAACTCCAGGGTTTAACTCTGCTTCTCCATGACTTTGTCCCTCTGCCAGCATCCTGGAGTTACGGATGTATCCCTAAGGATCTGGCTGATTCTCCCTTCCTCCACATGGGTCTCCGAGTCCGTCTGTGTCTCTGTTCTATAGTCATCGAGGAAGATCTGTGAAAAGCATTGCCACATGCTGTAATAAAACTGCTTAAAAAGTGGAAAAAATATTTGACTTCATATAAACACATCCACTTTTTATTTCCCTTTCTAAGACATTTGGAAATCCTTCTTGACTTTCAGCTTAGAGTTAGATAGTTTCCATTGTGACCTTAATTTAAGGACACTTCTCAGAGTCTGAAACATGGAAGAAATAAAATGAACATTTGTCCCTATGGGATCTGAAACTTCAGAATTTGGACCTCTTATTTGTTTTTAAGCCTACAAGATATGTAGAATAGTGACACTGAAATTTAATAGATGTTTTTAATTGTGCCTTTATATCCCAAATCTTTCCAAATAGTTGCTAAGTAAATGAAAAGAGCCAACTAATTACCACTTGTTAAGTTACCAACACTATATTTATTACTCAGCTCTCTCTTTAAAGCATTTTCTATTTATTCAGTATATACACACCTCCTATGTGTAAAGTTATAAAGTGGTGCTTTATGTTAGTTTGTTTGGACTAGAAATAAAATGCTTTGCAAATTGTGCCAAAGCCTGCCCAGGAATTTTCAGAGTCCCCTTGGCTGTTTCTCGAGGTATTGCTATTTGTTTCATACTGGGGCTGACACACAGTGATTAATAGCATAAATACTCGTTATTTTTATATCCATTTCCACAGATGTTCCTCTTGGTCCAAAACCAAACTAGACAGCAGAAAATGAAGGAAAACGTTGACGGTTAACTGTATTCTGGATAGAATGTAATTATTGCCATCAGCGGGCAGCTAATTTACTAATGCTGGGAAATTTTATAACTCAGCTAAATACTTGGGAGCACTGGGCCAGACTTAGGGAGCAAACTGCTGATTGCCTGAGATGCAAGCCCGCACGCTAGCCCAAAGGCTGATCAGAATCCATACGGAAAACATCATTTCCAAATTCTACTTAAGGACAATAAAATTAAAAACAGGCACTGCTGGAATTTGCTATGAGCAAACTCCCAGCTTCCGACATGGCTCTCTTCAACAGAAATATAATGTGAACAACGTAGATAATTTCTAATTTCCTAGGAACCACATTTCAAAAGCAGATGGAATTGGTGTTAATAGGATCTTTTACTTAACC
The DNA here is from genome assembly GCA_004025045.1 of Sigmodon hispidus. Classification (NCBI taxonomy): domain Eukaryota; kingdom Metazoa; phylum Chordata; class Mammalia; order Rodentia; family Cricetidae; genus Sigmodon; species Sigmodon hispidus. The sequence continues at coordinate 174,123 of PVIH01000551.1, read as the reverse complement.
AACTATAGTTACTATAATATAATTTCAATATTTAATCATTATAAAAATCAATGATATATTCAATATTGTCCTTGCATTTGAAATCTAGTATTACCATCATGTTGTTCGAATCAGCCACATTTAATCTGATCAGAAACCACAAGTGCCTAATGCCTACTATGTAGAGCCTCTCAGGTCCATTTAACCTTGGAAAAATAAAGAAGAAGAGAGTGACAGTCAATAGAAAAGAATACCATAGTAGCAGAGTTCATTTTTTCACTAAAGTAGGTTTTTGATCATATGCTGATAGTATACAAAAAGAGAATGAATTTTTTTAAATAACAAGCTTAAAGTTTTTAACAATTGTATGTGTAAACAGGTCTTGCTTGTTTCTTCATCTGTGTCTCACATGCATGGCCACTGCCTTTGGAGGCCAGAAGATGGCACTGGATAAACTGGCATTGAAGTTTCTCGGGGCTGTGAGCCACTCTATGGGACCTAGGAATCCAGCACAGGTCCTCTGAAAGACAAGCGAGTGAGCACTCTTAACTTGAACCATCTCTAGCCCCTCTTTGGTTTTGGTGCTGGTTCTCATGTAGCCCAGGTTAGCCTGTTTTTGATGTAACCCAGGTTAGCCTTGAACTCACTATGTAGCCAATAATGACCATCTTCCAGTCTCTACTTTCCAAGTGCTGGGTTAACAAATGTACACCACCACACTTGGCTTATAACAAGACACTTTCTTTGCAGAATTGTTCAGACTGCCGAGTCTAAAACAAAAGTATGTTCAGTAAAATGCAACCTAAGTTTATTCACCTCTGAGAGGAAGAAAAGTTTTAACTATATTTTTAAGCATCCTGTATCTCCCTTTTTCAAAAGCAGGCTCAATCATTTGTTGACATCTAATTTCCACATATTTATCTTTTCATTTCTGCCCCCGCAATCAGCTTAGACTCAAACAGTCCAGATGAATTTCTAGGGGTTGTAGAGACTGTTAGTGTGAGCATGGCTGCAGACCGTGTTGGGGCCATGCTCCTACCTACAGAGGCACACCATGCCACGCCTGGGGCATGTCTGCATGGCCTTTAAAGAGCCCCAGCACATGGCAGACACTCTCTTTCTCCTCTGCTCCCTCTCTTCCCCACTCTCTCTTTCTCTCCCTTCCCTTTCCCTACCTGTTCTTTTAATACACTTAATATGGTTCCTTGGCAGAGTGCTAGCATGTCCACATGTTCTTCCAGGCACAAAATACTAACAGAGACCACTCCATAACTATCAGGATGGTTAAAAAAAATCTAATGTGTCTGAATCCAATGGAGTTCACTTTCTGATTGATTGATGATGATTGCCTCAAAGCTACTGTTTCCCAGGGCAGGTGTGGTGTCTTCAGCCTTCTGCCTTCCTCTTCTCTTATTTAACATTTCCTTTATGAAAGACACCTCAACAACAATTGTGTAAGAGTCAGACTCGCTGATCCTTCAGTCCCCACTGCCCAGTGTTCACTGCTAAGGAATAAGCCCTGGGAACAAGAGAAGCAGGTCTACACTAGAAAAAGCATCCACTTTCCTCTGGCTATCTCTGTGTTTGAAAAGTCACTTTGTCTTTAAGGCTATCAATGTGCTCTTTCTTAAACAGAGAGACCTGGATCAACCAATTTCTAAATTCCTTCAATCTCTGACACTAGGAAGATCATTATAAGTACATCTAATAGCAGATAAGTCATTCAAAAAGCAAAGACATTGAGATATAAAAATTCTGATGCACTCTTCTAATAAGTAAAAAGAATCTGAGACACAAACCTTAAACATTGCTAGTCCCTCTAGTATAACAAATAGCCATGCCTATATATTTCAGTGTTATAAAATGTAGTTTATAAACATCAATTTAAGCAACAACAAAATTCCATTATATTTCAAAGGTGGCAAGCTGTTTCTATAACTCAAATTTAGATTCACTTTTACTTTCTAACAAATTTGTCATTTTTCTTTTTATTAAAAGGCACTTTCTATGTATTTAAGATAATACAAAATAGTGTGTGGTATGTAGCATATACACAATTTATGAGACAAAATGGACTCCAGAAGTGACATTTAACTTTCAAACGAACCACTGTATGATACCATTGTATGGACCAGAGTTCCCCTTCCCTTCCCCAGCACTTACCATGCCAACACCATGGTACCTGGAAGTAACTGCGCCTTGGAATTTTATGCCATTATTCACCAGCTTTTTAAGACAATGATTCTTTTTTTTTTTTTTTTGTCATCCATGCATAAGATCCCAATGAATCTACTGTTCCATGTGGCTTATTTTTGAGATGTGGAGTCACGAATATGATTGATTTGGATAACTTCCTGTTTTTCACTTGCTGTAATGTCTTTGGGATCCACTCAGGGGGTTAAGTTTGATGGAACATTTATTTATTTTTCCAGTGCTTGGTAATTTAATGTGACAGGGAACCCTGCTGTATCTGGCTGCTTTCCTGTCCACCACCATCTGACTTGTGTCTGGTTCTGACTGTTAGGACATACTACCTTGGTTCCTGTGCAAGAGCTTTTGCCAAAGACTTTTGCTTAGTGTGGAACTGTTGGTCTAGAGATTATTCAAATATGCAATTTTGCAAGACAAGAGCTAAATGGTTTTTGTAAGTGATTGTAGACATTGAACTCCCTGAGCAACACTTATTATTATTGTATCTCTTTCATACTCAAAACTACTAGAAATAAATTGGTGTTTTATTAGTCTTGATTTTCATTATAATTATTTATGAATTGATCATATCTTCATGAATTTGTAAATTATTCACAATTACCATAACATTTCAGTTCTGGTTTTTGACCATTTTTTCCTATGAACTTTTTTCCTTACTTGCAACAATGATAAGTACGTATTTTTATTTATATTTCATTGTTTTATCAATTATATTCACTCTATCTTCTTTCAATCTGTGCTTTCCCTTTTAAATTTCTTTCTGCTTGTGTTTGACAGATACAGTTGGCATTTTAACAAAATTATTGTTATCGATCAGTGATCTCTCTTTTGATTTAAAAATCTCCTCTCAGTCATAGTGTGCATCCTTTTGTGGTTTTCTTAAGCAATCTCACAACCTAGGTATAATGACAATTCTTTTCTATTTTTGTTTTATAATTTATATTTTTCTTTTAAATTTTATTGCATTTCTGTGTGTGTGTGTGTGTGTGTCTTAGTACAACTTGTGGGACTTGGTTCTCTCTTACTATGTGGATTCTGGGATTGAACTCAGATTGTTAAACTTGCACCCACTGAGCAATTGTACTGGTATGTTTCTCTTTCCTTGTCTCAGAAGACAGCTGTATAAGAACATACATAACACAGCATATTTGACATATCTCTAATTTTAAGGAGAATCCTTTTGAAAATTTTCCCATTCAAAACAGAGGTTGGCTTGGGTTTTTGTTGTTGTTTAATAACTATAGTTTTTAAAAATCTGATAAATATTTTTCCTTCAATCATAAATAGATGTGGAACTCTATGAGATACTCTTCAACATTATTTGAAATGATCATGTTCTTCATTGAAAACTGGCTCATGCACTATATAATGTTTATGTATATTTGGACAAGGCCAAGTAAATGATGGAGCTTTTAATGCATTACTTTTCTCTTTCATATCTCAAATCCAACTTTCTATAATAGTGGTTCCCAAACCGGGCTTTCAGCATGATAATGTGTTAAGTGTTAGGAGAAATCAATCCCATTTCTTTTAAGTTGCATAAATTCTTTGCAATGTCAAATAAACACTGTATTTCAGTGATGAGGCCAGGTTAGTATTCAATTTTTCAACCTCTTCCACAAGTATGATATGAATTCCCTTTTCTTACACTGTTCTTTCATATTTGAGGGTAATATCAGAGAAGCATCGTAAAATGGCTGGGGGCATTCTCTTTTTTTCTTAATTTTCTGGCAAAATTTGCTTACATTTAGAGCACTCACCTTTAAATGTCAAGTAGGATTTAGCTCTAAAACCCACAATTTTTCCTTGTGGAAAGATTTCTAACTTCTAATGAAATTTATGTAAGATTGGAGAAATTTCATTTTAATCTGTTGCGATTAATCATATTTTTCAAAAATTCACATGATCTATTTCTGGGTAGTCATCCTGGGCTCCCAGACAGAGGGATGGACATGAAAAATCCCTAGCATTTGTAACAATCTGATGCCAGAGCACTCTAGTTTCTTAATATTGACTTCCTCACTTACAGGTAACATCTGTTCACATCCTGATCAGCTAGACAACATTTCATTCAAAGTAATCAGCTGAGTTCCTCAAAATGAATTTTTATAAGAAGGTTTCCTTCTTGCTTCCTCAAAGCTGATTGACTTAGAATTTTCTAACAAGGATATGTGTGAGATATTCTGTAGCTACTTCCAACCTACCCAGTGTATAATGAAGAAAACTGTCACATAAGTCATTTAGTATCACAAAGAACAGTTGTTACTTTGAATTTTGGTGACCTGGCATGCACAGCAACTATAAAAAATACACTTAAAAAAAGACAGCTGGGTAGACTTCTCAGTGGGTAAAGTGTTTATGGAACAAACATAGAGCAGATTTTGAGTGTTTGGCACTCATGTGGATATGCTGACATACACATATAATCCAAGTCCATTGATAGGGAGGTAAAGACTGGATGATCCCTGGCCTCCCAGTCAGCCAATCTACCCAACTGGTAATCTTCAAGTTCTGAAGCTTGAAGAAGAAGAAGAAGAAGAAGAAGAAGAAGAAGAAGAAGAAGAAGAAGAAGAAGAAGAAGAAGAAGAAGAAGAAGGAGAAGAAGAAGAAGAAAAAGAAGAAGAAGAAGAAAACTAATGTCAACCTCTGACTTCCACACTCATTTGAATACAGGTGTACCCCTACACACACACACACACACACACACACACACACACACACCCTACACGTACATACCCATGAACAAAAGAGAAAAATAACAAAACCTCCTTATTAAAATGTTTTTGTCTCTTCTAAAAATTAAATGCATAGAAATAACACTGTGGTGTGTTGTGAATTTTCTAGATTATCTGATTCCATGTAACCAGATAAGTAGGAATGAATGTAACTCTTTTAAATTTGCCAAAGCCATGGGAGGCTGGAAAGATGGCTCAGAAGTTAGCAGCACTTGCTGATATTGCCAGGGACCTGGGTTCAGTTTCAACACCCATTGATGAGCTCACAACAGCCAGTATAATATAACATGGTGCACATACAGACAAATGGATATGCACATTTAATAAAAACAAATACAATTAAAAACAATAGACTATTACTGTGAAATCACTGTAACTATCTAATTTGCTTTCATAAAATGACTGTCCCTTGGCTAACCATGTTCAAGGCCAAGTGAAATTACACACTTGTGACAATACACACCTTAGGAATACATCATATAGAGTGCAATAACAGTCTCTCAGAAAGCTGAGTTTCCAGTATTTAACTGCTTTGAAATATGAGATTAACTGATACTTTGAACATATTTGGCAGGAAGAATCTCTTTACTTAGAGACACTGGTTCCAGCAAGAGTATAAGAAAACAGACAAGGACTGGAGAGAAATTGACGAGAGGATGAATCAGACTTTGGAAATCCGAAGAAAGATGACTGGCTGTGGAACACCTCTTAAAATGCTTCCTTTTCTGAAGTGCCCTTACCAGGTGAGCTACCTACTAAGAACAGTCTCTGTTCTTCATGTACATTCATTTTTCTTCCTCTTTCCTCTGGAGTAGTGACCAGACAACCTGGCAAGACAGAGGGTGTGAGTCTCAGTAGGGTGTAAGCAGGACAGTGGAGCCAGTCAGAACTGCAGGGAGACCCTTCAAGATAACTAGCGCTGCTATCTTTAGGAGCAGAGTTCCTCGTGGGTCACAGTATGGGAGAGTGGACAAGGGGTCCATACTGTAGATACTTTGTCCCGTGAATAGTCCCATCTTGCATGCATTTAGACAGTTAAGACGTTATGCTCAGAACTCTTCCCAAGTAACATTTTTCCTTTTATTTTATAATATCAAACCATTTCGTAAAGTGTCTTAGGGTTTCTATTTCTATGATAAAACATCATAAGCAAGAGCCAGTTTGGGAGACAGGGTTTATGTGGCTCACACTTCCACTTCATAGTCGTCACCAGGATTAAGGAACCGAGAGGCAGGAACTGAAGCAGAAGCCTGGGGTGTATAGTGCTTATTGGCTTGCTCATCGTGGCTTGCTCAGTTTGTTTTCTGAGCAAGGACCACGTGCCCAAGGTGTGGCACTGTCCACAGTGAGCTGGACCTTCGCACACAAATCATCAATCAAGGCAATGCCCTGGACTTGTTTGTGCCAGTCTCCTACGGACATTATCTCAATTCAGTTTTCCTCAAGTTGAGAAAAACCAATTGGAACGTAAAGTAACATAAGTGCCCCACTGTCCTGGACTACTCAGCATTTATTTGCTGGGGATGTAGGTGCCAAGGAAGAGAAGTGGCTATTGTGGAAGGGCCCTGACAGTTGACCTTGATGCATCATTATCTCATGAACATTAGTATCCCTTCCTGTAAAACTCATTCAAAAAAAATTTTAAGACAAGATTTCTCTGTGTAGCTTTTAAATCTGTCTTGGAACTCACTCTGTAGACCAGGCGGGCTTCAAACTCACAGAGATCCACCTGCCTCTGTCTGGCAGTGCTGGGGTTAAAGCTGTACACCACCACCAGGTCGCAACAGAAAATTTAAAAATTAAAAACAAAATCACGTTAGTTGTATAAAACTTCAGCTAGGATTCTGTCACTGGGCTTTATGTATATGATGAAAGGCAAGTGGGGCAGGGATATAGGAGGAGGAAAAAATTACACTCCCTCTGAGGTGCTGCGACTTTCTGCTTCCTGGGAAGCACTCTCAGCAGCTATCTCTTACTTAAGTGAAAGTGGGTTCTTTTATTTGAAACCACTGTCCCATCCAATCGGAAGACGAGGAAGGAGGAGCCTTTATGTTGGGGAGTTTAAGGCCAATTTGGGAAACATCAGTGAGAGCCTTACTCCAAACCAAACCAAACCAAACCTTAAACGTATCCTGTAACTTCACTGAAACACCTAAGAACAAAGCTAATAGAACTTGGAAACATTTTTGTAAAGAATTTGAGTTTCACTTTTGCTCCAGTAAAGTAGAGATTCTGACCTGGGCTATCCACTGCAAGCTAGGATAAAGCTGAGGAACCAAAAGACATGGGAGAATTGCTTGCAAGCCTTAGTTACAGGCTTCCATGGACAGGGATCCTTGGTAGGGGAAGCCCTTGCTAGCGCCACTGAGATGGCCGTCCTGGCAGGTGGGGACAAGCATCACTTAGTGGGCCTGCTCAGCCCAACAGGAACCTGGTGTTTGGGCATCATGGACAGCTGTTCCATTCCGTCAAGAAGGGGAGGGGCATGGGAAGAAGCTCGCTGTCCGGGATCTGGTTTCCCTAATGCCTTGAAAAGTAAGGCTGCTATATGATTGAGGACTGATACAGTCCTCATCGAGGGCTGATAAGAGCTTGGGCCTGGTGTGGCAGGTTCAAGCACTCACCTACACACTCACGTGGCATCCAGAAGTCCATGCCTTTGAGTAAGAATCACCCTTAGGCTTGGTTTTTCTCAGTCAATGGCAAAACTCAAAACAAACTTGCCCAAACAAATAATAAAGCCTGGGAGGCCAGGAGGAACAACCAGTTCTTAATTGACTGACAGTCCAACATTTAGCACCCTGTAAAGAAAAAACCAGTTGTTATAAACTTCCTGCTAGTGGATTGCCCGGTAACACCCATGCAGTGAGCACGTTGCCCTGGATGCTGCGTCAGGTTTCTGGACTCAAGAGACCTGACTATGGAAGAACCAGCACTGAATACTGAACATAAATTTGGCGTTTAGACAAACTGTCTTCACCTAACTTTTACAGCCAATTGACTGGTTCTACCTGTGACTCAGTCTTCTAAAGGCCAATCCAGTCTGTCATGTCAGCCACTTCAGGGTGGTAGGCAACATAGTAGGTATTCACAGAGATCACCTGACAGAGATATACTATGCAGGCAGCGCATAAGAGGAGAATTTTATTTAGTGGAATTTATATCTAAATTTTAATTTGTAATTGGCTTTATTTTTAATTCCAGTACTAGGAAACATCAAATTACTTAAAACTGAACAAAAGAAACAAAAGTTTCCCTAAGGCTTGTTTTGTTTTGTTTTTCAAAACAGGATTTTTTTTTTTTGGATCATCAAATATTTTTATTTCTAGATGACAATGCTTTCAAAAAGACAGCCACAATCTTAGTTTTTTTTTTTTTTTAATAAAAACTTTTCAACACACCACTTTTTACAAATAGAACACTTAGGCTTAAGGGGTGCGATTACTCTATACAATCTGCTCCTGAGGTAATATTTCAAGGGATATTGGACTAAGTCATCAATTATGGAACACTCAAATTGATGTGCAACTAGGTACTTTGCAATAATAATTAGCAAGCAATATGACAGAGACCACTCTACATGCTGCCAGAAAGAAAGTTGTAAGGGGAATAACAGGAATTATTAATAATTTTCCTATTCATCATATATTTAGAACCAAACAGTTGATTCATCTATACAAAAATTCAAGACTTAAGGCTTAGGGAACATTGAAGAATAAAGAGTAGACTTTGACATCTTTTGAATTTTGAACATTGAAGAATAAAGAGTAGACTTTGACATCTTTTGAATTTTATATTTAGCTTTCTTGTGTGAGAAAATATGTGAAAACTTTCTATTAGAATATACCTACTAGCAATAGCAGAAAGTATAACATAATGTCTCATTCACATAACCACCAAATGTAAGATAAGCAAGAATAACATTATCAAACTTAATAAACTTTGTGAGCAAAGATCAAAATCTTCAAGCCTACTCAATGAACTACAGGAAAATGCTTAATGGTAGTAAGAAAAGATGTAATCATTCCCAGGGAAGGGTACAGAGGTATTTAACTATAATCTAAAAATGTAAAACTATGGAGAGTTTAATGTAGTGATTTATCCTTATACTTATGAAAAGAATTTAAATCTGATCTTATCAAAATAACATAACACTTTGGGAAAAAGATGCAGACTAATAGTCCTGCACTAGAGACCAAGGTGATGAAAACCCCCACAGCCACCATGACTCTCCTCTTTGTGCTGTGATCCAAACACTGCAAAACACCAGCATGCTGAATGTCAGGAATGTCAGGAATTTTGCTTCATTGAATCTGTCAGGAAGATTCCTGGCCAAGAAAGCTACAGAAAAGCTTCCCAGAGCCAAGGAGCCCAAGTATCCCAGGACAAAATGGAATGCAATGACTGAGCCTTTGTTACATACAATGATGATCTGCCCATGTTCAGAGTGGGTGTCTGTTTCAATAAATGGAGGTGATGTCACCAACCAGATTCCACAAAGAATAAGTTGGAGTAGGGTACAGATTGGAATTACAAATTTAGGTGCCCCTGATATAAGCATCCCTCTCATTCTTCTTCCTGGATCAGTGAGCTTGAAAGCCAGTACCACAGTAATTGTCTTGGCCAAAATGGTAGATACAGCCACTGTAAAAAAGACTCCAACTGTGGGCTGCTGTAGAATGCAGGTAATTATGTTGGGATGCCCAATGAAAATCAATGAGCAAAGAAAGCAGAAGGTGGCTGAGATCAGTAGGATGTAGCTGAGAATGCAATTATTAGCCTTTACAATGGGAGTATCATTGTACTTCACAAAAGTACCAAAAACAAGAGCCGTGAGAGCAGAGAAGCAAAGGGAAATGATGGCCAGTGTCATTCCTATTGGATCTTCATAAGATAGAAAGTTGACATGTCTTGGCAGACAGTATGTATGCTCTTCATTGGAATATTGGTCATCTGGACAGCTCACACACTGTTCCATATCTGTCTCATTAGAAACCTCACTCTCTGGGCACCAGACACAGTCAAAGCAGCATTCTGCTGTTTGTTCTTGATGAATTTTCCTAAATCCAGCAGTACATGTAACACTGCATGTAGAAGTGGGAACCAGTGTTGGTCCCATTGTCCAGTCTGTATCTTCAGAAATGTACAGTTGATGGCTCATGATGGTGTTCAAGACTGACAGTCCCATGGAATGAATCAAGGCTGAAATCTCTCTTACTTTTAATGGCATCCCATTGTGATGTGGTGATCCAGATTCTTTGAACACCTAAATATTCCAATCTTCTAAAGCTGATTTCTAGGGTAGAGTTTATTTCACCATAAATTACAACAACCTTTGCTGATGATGTCATTATTTGTTTATCATATATTACAGTCCTTGCTATGTATAACTGAATGTTCTCTGGGACCACATTCACAAAAGCTAAACAGACTCTATTTCTTTGCATCGCTTCTCTGAAGTCTGAAAGAAACTCATTTCCCTGATCTTCATCTGACACAACCAGTCCTATCCAGGTCCATGTAAAATAAATCATTAAAAAGACCATGGCCTGGGGCAAGCATGTATTTTTCTGTGTTACCTGATAGACATAAGGAAACAGGACTTTGTCAGTAAGAATAGAATAAAAGGGTCTAAAAAAAATCTAAAATTAATTGTAGTATGATAAAAATCTTCTACAGGTCCTGGAGTCACAAAAAGATTAAAATAACAGTCAGTTTGAAAATCTGTATCATCTTCTTTATTTGGCTTTATTCTCCAAAAGCAGCTGGTTTCTCTCATACATCTCTATTTCCTTGGAATTTCTCTAAATTTCCTTCTGTAACTTCTTCACATTCTCCTAAGAGTTTTTGTACATTCTTCACTTTTCATTTAACTTCAGATTTTTTTCCAATCTGCTTCTTCCTGTTTCCCTAGAAGAAAGGCTTGACAGCTTAGAACATTTTTCCCTTTCTGACAGATTTGTAATCATGGTGTAATATTAGAATATTAATGAAATTGTCAGTTTTGCTATAGATAATTTTTATGATTATAATTAAAACTTATTCAAACAGTAAAATATAATAAAATAAAAATAATTTTAAGAATGAATCATACAGGAATCAAGCATAAATTTTAAGTCTTTTTTGTAAACTTAAGAATAATTTAAAAATAAAAGTTAATGTTTATTCATTTTATGATCAAATTCCTTAATGTGTTCAGAACTATATTTCTAGTTATACTACACTCTAATGTAAGCTATTTCTTACTTATTCCCCTGATATTTATGTTTAAGGTACTCAAAGCAGATAAAGTTGCTTATATCTCATATTCTGACAGTACTCTGCTAAAATGTGTACACAATTGTGTCAATCACCCTGCTTTTACTGGTCAAGCCAGGGCCAGTTTACAAAATTGCTTCCCTACAGAAAAATCTCAGACATTATTCATATGGTCAAAGTCATATTCTGCTTTATAAAATAGTTAAAGATGTATAATTGCTGTTCCCCAAAGAATAATAAAGAACATGAAAGCATAAAGGTAACTGATATGGGCAATGAGTCTTTGTCATTTTTATTCATAGATGTTTTAAGTTATATTTGCAATTATAATTTATTATTTTCTAGTCCCTATAAATATTGACTGGCAATAGCTTCGACAACAGTAAACATTCAGCTCTTTTGCCAAGGCTTCAGATGCCTTTTTACATTTCTTCATAAGTAAAATTCAGACCACAGGTCTCACTTTTTTATAGCTTCTTCTAGGTCTAAAAGCAATTTGCCTTGCTATCAGACCCCTAAGAAATAAATAAGATTACCAAACAAGTTTCAAATTAAATTTTTCTGTAACCCTTTAAAAAACTTGCTTTACACAAAATGCTTTAGTAATAAATTACTTATGTCTCTTGATGAATAATTAGAAAATATGTATAAAGTAAGCTCAAAGTGCAAGGCTCTAAAAGCACTCTTTAAAATCTAAAATGCTTTAAGTTTATAATTAAAAGTTCATATAATCTCTGAGAACATAAAAGCACTAGTAGAGTAAAAATATTTTAAAATATATAACATGTTTCAGTTTTCTTTTTTATGATACTGTTTTATTCAAACTTCAAAAGTTTATTTTTGACATTATTCAGTAAAGCTCTGATCATCTATTAAGCTAGTACTGGTTGAAAAATCTTTTTTATTATTATTATTATTTTTATTTTGTATTTATCAAGAAAAACAGTAAATTGAATTTAAAATGCTGATAAGTTAACAATAACTATAAAGAAAATAAAATCATAAGCATGACTTATTAAGGGTGATAATGCAAATAAATTGCTACACATAAAATTACTTTGTGTTCAGCTTTCCCTCTGGATTTTTTTTTCTTTTTCTTTTTTTTCTATCCCTGTATATCCCCATTCAAGGTACCTTCCACCTCTCGTCACATCAGGTCATTTTTATGTAGTCCTGGCTGATCCTTTGTAGACAAGGCTGATCTCCACCTCAGAGATCCACTTGCCTCCTAAGTGCTCAGATTAAAGTTAGGTGCTACCATGCCAGGCTCCAATGTTTTATTTCTGTATCCTGCTGTGGAATAATACTCTTGTACACTGTAAATATTTGTCACTCATATTGGTTTAATAAAATGCTAATGATTAATCAGTATTCAGGCAGAAAGTATAGACAAGGCAACTAGACTAGGAGAATTCCTGGAAGAGGAAAGGCTGAGAGAAGCAGACTCCAGTCAGATGCAGAGGAAGTAGAATTAGAATGCCTTACTGAGAAAAGTTACCAAGCCACATAGCTAAACATAAATAAGAAATATGAGTTAATTTAAGCATAAGAGCTAGATAGTAATATGCTTGAGCTACTGGCCAGCAGTTACTACATAATGTTAAGTTTCTGAGGCAATTACTTGGGAAGTGGCTACCAGGTATTTGAGAATTTTTGGCCAGACAGAAACCTCAAATACAGTATCCATTATTTGGTTTTCTATTCAGTTCACTTCAACTTTTCATTCTTTTCCTTCTTGTCCTGAATCCACTACACTAAGCCACCCAAAACTCAGGTATATATTCTAAATCATTTGTGAAAGCTTAATACAATGTTAATCCACTCTTTTATATTATGAAAGCTAATAACCTTTACATGTAGGCTGACATACATATTCCTTTCTTCTATCAGATGTTCCGAGAAGTTCAACTTCTTACAAGAACAGATATTTATCCGAAAACAAGGCATATTCTGGAATCCTAATCCAAAAATATACTGACTACATTTTCAGTGGTGAATAATCCAATCAATGTTGCTCTTCAAGAGAAGATGAAATACTGTACAGATGAAGGAATCCTGAAGTACCAGTAAACCTAGGTCAGTGTGTGTGTGTGGGGGGGTGTCTAAGTCATTTCTGCAACTACAGACATAAGCGTTTGATTGCAATAAGTAAAATTTGATGAGCTAGAAAAGAAGTTTTCAAATGAAAGAAAAATCCTAGGTTTAAAAAGTTCAGTCAGTATTATAAAGTTATATTATGGATCCTAGTATCCTTTATAAGACACACTACAAGGCCAAACACATTAAACCATCCTGGCAAATGGATACAGCACAGAACTTTGGCTTTGGTTGGCCATGAGCTAGAGAATACAAAATTTGAAAGTTTTCATTAAAAACATCTTTGTTAAAAATGATTGTGAATGGTGGGGACATGATCAGAGTAATGCTCAATCTTCATGTGAGCATAAAGAATTTCTGAACCCCAGAATACATGGAAAAGCCAGGCAGGTGTGCTAGTCATCTATAATTCCAGAACTTGGGAAGCAGTGACAGGATTCTGAGGCAAGCTGGCTAACTGGACTAGCTGAAGCTCCAAGTATAACAGGAGACCCTGCTTTGATAAATAAATAGAGGAAGACACTTGGTGTCAACTTTGAGTTTCCTCATACACTTGCATGCACATCCATACATATGTAAAAATGCATACACATACCACACATGCACATGCAAAAAATGATTGTAAAATACTTACTTTAAAAGATTTGCTCTTCACACTGGAAGGTAATGATAAATCAAAAAAAGTAAGTCCAACACTCTCATGGTAGCTTTTTTTTGAAATTAATTTCCAAGAGCCCAGTTTGTTGACTCAGATTTGCTTGCTCTGACAGATATAAAGATGACCACCACATGTTTACTACTCCCTACTCCCAGATGTTTTGGGGGATGACTCCACGCTTTTTGTCATTGTGAACGAGAAGGTACGCAATATGTTTATCGCCATTCATTTTATACCATCATATAACTCATTTATAGTCTATTCATGTCATTTTATCATATTCATGATTAGGCTATATTGTAACTAGCTCATTTACTATTGAGATAAGTAAGTTTAGGCCTGCTTTATCATGTTGCTACTTTACATATCAATGGGTAGTGACATCATTCCTCTCTTTGTAGGTGTACACGTCCACCCCTGTGGTGAAAGTTAAGGATCCTTTCCACATCAACAGCTTTGAGTTTTCTCTATAGCTGGACAAAAACAGGCTTGCCCAGGTGAATGACTATCACAGCCCTGCATGCCTTGGTGGCTGCTTTTCATGTATTTGGGATTGAGCATCCAAGGAGACTGTCCCAAACTTTTAAATTTCTGGATGTATTGATCTTTGATGTATAGAGTCCCTGCTTTCTATCTTTGAAAGAAAAGAAAATCAGGCCAGTTGTGGTGGTGCACTCGGGTAGGATTTGCTGAAGGAGGCAGAAGCAGGAGGATCGTGAATTTGAGGCCAGCCTGGGCTACACATTTAAAAAAAAAGAAAAAAGAAAAAAGAAAGAAAAGAAAATCAGATTTCAACCTCCCATCACTTACGATATCCGAATTAACCTCCAGGGCAGCTGAAGCTTCATCAACAATTGCAGATTGATTTAGGATTGCCTCAGTGGTAGGGATTGGAAAAAAATCATGTTGTCTCAAGTGCCAATGGATTTTTGATGCCTCTGTCCTTCACTTAGATACTTTAAACTCTGTTAGGTTCGGTAATAAAATACGACTTAAAAGTTCTGAATTTGATCTGAATTGATAGGAATTCTGAGGCCAAGTCTACACATTCAGAGTGCCAGTTTTTCAAAAACACTGTGAGGTAAACTTCTCCCAGTTAGAGTCTGACCCCATAATGCAACTCTTTGTGGTGGCTTGAAAATCCATTAGTTGGGCTGGAGAGATGGCTCAGCGGTTAGGAGCACCGTCTGCTCTTTCAGAGGACCCGGGTTCGATTCCCAGCACCCACATGGCAGCTAACAACTGTCTGTGGTTCCAGTTCCAGGCAAACACCAAGGCAAATAAATAAATAAATAAATAAATAATAAAGTTTTAAAAAATCCGTTAGTTGGAAAGCTGCAGCCTGCCAGCTGTCTCTTCAGTCTCTTTGGTTAGAACCTTGATTGGAAACACCTTAAACTTTAATATTTTTAAAAGAAGTACATACTCCTTATTTTCCTTACCTCAGATGGTCTGCCTGCTCTGATATGTTTTGGTTTCCTTCTATCAATATTGAGCATAAGGCCAGGTACAGTCCTGAGGCATCCTCCTTTGTAGACTGTCTTTGTAGTTCAGGGTCAGCAAGCATGCCCAACTTCCATGGTTTCTTTCCTATAGGCTCAGCCCATGGTCACATTGGAAATTTGTTTTTTCATTCATAATAATGAGAAACAATATTTCTAGAATCTAACAAGACTCAGGGTACTTTTTTTTCCCCCTGAGGAATTTCACAGGAAAAAACTATAAAATAATAGCTTAAGATGTGCCTTGATAGCATCATCAAAATACCATGTTATTTCCTGATTCTGAAATGCAGGTGTGTGTATGTGTGTGTGTGTGGGGGGGGTTGTCCTGGATGTTGCAGAGATTTCAGTGTGTTAATATTTGTAACACAATCAGGTAGGCATTTTCTGGATTGTTTCATTAAATGAACTTCTGAAAATGTTGAAATTTTTAATGTTTTTCCTTTTCACAAAAATATGGTTACTTGCTCACAAACTTCTGTTACTCATATTATCTCTTTCAACCCATTGTTTAAAAATCTTACAATCTGCCTTAAATCTAAGTTTACTAATTTCTGAAGTACTTTTTTCTTTATAGGGTCATAGTCTCTGTGAGAAGCTGATTGCCATTGTCATTCAGGCTGGACAGAGTAACAGGGTGGGGCTGTGGGACAGCTGGGCTCTAACAGAGACAAATTCAAGTGTTGGCCTGGGCAGAGTCATGTCTGTTATTGTCTTTCTCAGGGTGTGTCTCTCTGAGCCTGGTTTGGTACTAACACTTGGGAAACATTCAACTTTGCTTACCTTATATACGCTGTTTTCTTTGGGATGTGAGTCCACTGAATGTAAAGATATGAATGTGGTCTATGGTAAACATGGGCCTGTGGACAGGTTTCATTTGCACAGTGCTTTAAATCTTTCCCTATGCATCCCACACATGTATCCTTCCCTTTTCCTCTCATCGTAAGCCTGTTTCTTTTTTCTTTTTTTTTTAAAGAATTATTTATTTATTATGCATACAGTTTTGCAGAAGAGGGCGCCAGACCTCATCATAGATGGTTGTGAGCCACCATGTGGTTTTGCTGGGAATTGAACTCAGGTCCTCTGGAAGAACAGTCAGTGCTCTTAACCGCTGAGCCATCTCTCCAGCCCCCCTACTCCTGTTTCTACTCCAGGGATCCCTTATCATCAGCCCTTCTTATTTCTCCCCTGAACACCTAGACCACATTGCAGTGGCAGGACACTGAACGATCATGTGCTTGGGGTACAATGAATCCACGCCACCCATAAATGCTCAATGCTTTTTCTTAAACAGAATGGCATACTGCTTAGGAGTAAAATCTTCTTTTGTTTGTTTTTCCAGACATGGTTTTTCTGTGTTGACCTGAGTGAAATCTTTAGTAAGATTTAAAAATCTCCTTTATTGCAGCATACACCTTAATTTAGAAAGAAAAAAAAATATTCTCAATGTGGATGAAAATTACTTGAGCTAAAATTGTAATTTTTGAAGTTGTTGTTTTTAATACTTATCTTACCATATAAGTACATTACATTAGATATTGTTCCCCCCTGCCACACACACCTTTTCATCGTGGTATATGTCTATGTGTGGGCCAGTGGGCCATTTCTGTGTCTTCTTGTATTACTATTCTCTACACCCCACTTCTCCTTAAAAAAAAAAAAAAGTATGAGTGTTTGCTGCAGATATGTGCTTAATGTCTATGGAGACTAGAAGAGGGGACTGAGCCCGTGGATACTGAAATGACTGATGGCTGAGAGCCAAGTACTGTTAACCATTACCCTATTTCTCAGGCCTCACTACCTATGTTCTTTGAGGCACAGCCTCTGACTAAATTTGGATGGAGTTCATGAGTTCAGCTAGGATTCCTGACCAGTTAGCTTCAGATATCCATTTCCCTTTGCCTCCACAGCACTGGAGTTACAGATATGCCTGGTTTCTACAGGGGAGCTGTTGATTCAAACTCAGTTTCTCACGATATTATAACAAACACTTTAGCAATGGAGGCAGCCCTTTCCTCCCAGTCCTATGATATCTTTAATGATGTTGCTATTGTTATTGTTGTTTGTAGCAGAGCAGATCAAGCCCAGGGTCTTGCAAATACCAGGTAGGTGTTCTTATATATACCCAAGCCTTACATAACTTTTTAAAGATATGATATTATTCTTGTTTTTTTCTACCTGTCCAATTTAACAACCTCCTTAAAAATCATACATATATGAAAAGAATCTGTAATTAAGATTTTATTTCATTCATATCACATGTAACAAGTGCAAGTTAATGTACAAATACTGAACACAACAAAAAAGGAAAAAAATAACAATAAAAAGCTTATTTAGCACATTCATGCACAGAAATGAATTGGACGCTGCAGATGTCACGGACCCTGTTTTACCTTGAATCATGACAAATGCAAAAGACTAATAATCAATTCCTACTATGGCACATCAAAGGAAGTCCTACATCAGAAAAACATTAGGAAGTTTATGGAAAGAGGTGGGACCTTCCCCAGAGTTCCAACAGCATGCTACTAAACTTTCTATTTTTAAAGCAGTCCTTGAACAAATGTCTAATCCTGGGATTAGAAAGTACATCAAAAGACTGACAAAATAATTTACCTTTCCCCTAGAAGTACATGCTTACAAAAGAAACACTGCCAACTATGAATTTATAAATAACCAAGGGCTTTCATTTAAAGTGCATCCAGATGCTTAAAAAAATCAAGGCAAAATATTTTATAGGAAAAAGAATCTTTCCACATTGGAGGTTCCGGAATAATGGCTTTGGGAACCGTTTTCTCGACTTGTGAGTATGGGGAACTTTTTGGTCTTTTGGTATCATTTGTCTGTCACATCAGTTCTCTGTGGTAAGATCCATGCTCTGCTTCTCAACCCACTTGGAGGAAGGAAATCCCCTGGGTCTGGAGAACCTGGGAGACTGCTGGGATCTCTTGAATGATTAGTGTTTTCATCAACAGAATGAGTTCTTGTCTGTAAAGCACCAGTCACTTCCATGTCCTTTACAGTGATGTGCACAATAATCTCATAAATCAAGCTCCCGATCAACATCTCCTGGAATGGAACCACACAATTCTCTGGTGCCTACTACTGTAAACACGTGGGCACCATGATGTACAAAACTGATTCTGCTCAGATACACTACTTTATTCAAATCTAAGTAGGTTTATATATTTTATTTTTCAATTTGGTTCTTTTATATACATTTTTTTTTGGTAATAACAGTAAAGATGCTGGTGAAAAGTAATTTGTTTAACAATTCATAATGCGTGCAAAAGTAAAAACATGGATTCAAAGAAAGATAGTATTTACAGTTTTTCAGTCCTAACAAAGGATGACAGTTAGGCAATATTGTGACTCAAAAAGTTACACTTGGCTAATGCTGCAATTCCAAATATGGCACAGGGCAAACAGGACTGACATGAGTCCCAGGCTAAACTTAGCCAGGTTCCAACGGATTTGGTATAGGTTGAAATTCAGTTATATAAAAAGGTTTCTGAAAGTATTGAAAAAAAAAAAAAGTGTACATGAAAAAGAATACAACATTGTTTACAAAATGCCAAAAGTTCTTATTTTGCCCCATCCATAAATAATGAAGCCCCTGTTTCCCCACCCTCCCCCACCTCCAAAAGATTTACAAAGGTAAGTTTCGCTCAGTGAGCTGAACTCAAAGATGACTGTTGCTGCACAGTAGCTAGTGAGAAGCCCAGGCGTTTCCTAAGAGTGCAGTCTGGAGGGACGGATGGAATCCCATATGTAGTGCTGCTCTCACTGAGTCCTGAAGACTTCTCACGCTGAGCTAGAACAGTCCTTGTGCTTTGAATACATATGATGAGCTTTAAAGCAGAAGCGGATGGTACCAGAATTCACCGTCTTCACAGTTCATTGTGGGAATTCTTTTCCGCAGCTTTAAACATCAGGATAGAATTGAAAATTTTGAGTGCCGGACCCAGCTTAATGCTCATAATTTTAACAATGTCTGTTTGAGTCATGAGTAAAAATGCTTCTCCATCAATTTGCTGAAATAAAGGAAGGAAAAAACAAAAAGATACAAAGGAATATGAATTAACCAGATACACTGTTGTGGGACTATCCAAACGTATATACTGTATTATCAGCTGACTTTACAGCAATACCAAGAAGGCATATACCAGACTTCATGACCACAATACATATTCTCCATGAGTCTATGTTCGTTTGTTTGTTTTTTTACCTAAAACCACACAGTCTAACAAATCAAAACTCAATTGTCTAAAACTTCAGTCCACAGGAAAGTAGAAAGTGGCCATATTCTCTTATAACTTAAAGTGTGTTTGTGTGTCTGTATTTAGAAGGCCAGAGTTCAATTTTGAACATCTTCGTCTATAACTCTCTGTTGGGCTGTCTCTGGTTTAGGGATCAGATACTTTTTTCCCAAGCAAACAGAGAGTTATAGAGGAAGATGTATCAGGGCTCTACCCTTGTTATCAAGGCCCCAGGCAGACCCCAGGATAGCTCATGAGGAAGTGCTAGGAACACATGTGTTAAGGCAGCAGTTATTATGTGCTAGCTGAGGCCAGGCTGGTGCCTATATATTCTATAACTCTCCATCTCTTTCTTTCAACAGAGAAACCTCTCAGAGGCCTCTAGTGCCTATATATTCTATAACTCTCCACCTCTTTCTTTCAACAGAGAAATAAATACTTTCTCAAAGATAATCTCAAGGTAGGAGGTAATAAATTCCTGTTCTTACACATATCACTGAGATATAGGTAACATTTAAGACTGCTCCTAGTTTTAAGGGTAATCTTTACTTTGAGCATCAAATGGAGTCACTGTTGATACCATTAGGGCTGTTTCTGAAATTAAAATGAGAAAAACACTCACGGTGTTAAAATACTGCTAATTTCTTTCTTTGATTTCTTTCTGTGCTATAAACTATCTAAGGACATGTTATTAAGTTTTGTGGGGCGTTTTTATAATGAGTCTAGTGCTATGGTGGGATGACAGTGAAATGTTCGCACAAGCATTCCTTTGGACCTTATTTCTGTAAGATATTTTAATTCAAGTGGTTAATGCTGCTTGCGATCCAGCCACATACCAGGTGTCTCCTCTGATAGAACTCATCTCTTTTTGACTGCTAATTTAATACATCTCCCCCCATGCTTCTCCATGTTTAAATACCATTAAGGAACACATTGTAGTACAGTGAAACACTTACTTCGTCTTTAAATACCTTTCCGTGTTCTTCACACCCAGGCAAGCTCTGAATGAATTCCGACACCTGTCAAAAGTAATAACAAAAAAGAAGATGGAATTCAAGTGCTACCGGTTCAAAAATATTTGAAACATATAGCCTAGGTAGTTCCCTCTAAACAAATTACCCCTTATCTGCGAGACAAAGAAAAACCCTAAAAGACCAGATACTACCAGTCAATGCCTTTATCACCCATGATGCCAATATCCTGGCACTGTAGACGAAGTTTGACAACAAAATAATGAAAGCAAGCTTACCTCATCTGTGCTCCATTTGGAAACTCTACTGGCAGGGATTCCAGCAACAGTGGGGAGAAGTTTGCTTTGCTGCTCCCAGCGCAAGGGCAGGCATGGAATTGGGGGCTTAAAGGAGAGAAAGACTGCGGACCTCCGCTGCGCCTGCTGTGCCTGTGTCTGTGGTGTGGGCTGAGGCTGCTGCACCTGCTGGGCCTGCGGTGCCTGCTGGGCGTGCGGGGTCGGCTGTGGCTGCTGCTGGCTCTGTTGTGCCTGTGGAGTGGGCTGAGGATGCTGCTGGGCCTGCGGGGTCTTCGGAGGCTGCTGAGGCTGCTGTACCTGCGGAGGCTGCTGTACCTGCGGGGGCTGCTGAGCAGGCTGAGCCGGCTGTACTTGCTGGACAGTAGGGGCGGGCTCTTCCCGAACAACTGGTCAACAGAAAACAAAAAAGAAAATCTGTATCCGGAAAGACAGTAGGACGGCCCCACGTGCCACGCATTCATTCCACTAGATAATGACATTAGGCAGGTGGACATAGATAAAGAAAGGCTTCGTACTTTCAATATCACACACTGAGTAATTACAGTTTACTGATGTTTGCCGTGATAAATAAGCTGTAGTTCAATTTACACACACTATTGACGACGATCATTGACTGTAGCTCAGGGCTCTTGAGAGCTCTAGAGAACTGTGCCTCAGAACAGAACTCTGCAGAAATCCTGTCTCTTCCACTATGCTCTACATGACAAATGACATGATGGCAGCAGCTTCCAATCTGCGCAGTAGCAACTTGTTCGCAGTAGTTTCTTCTGATTTGTTACAGCCTTGGTTTAATTCAAGTTACGCATCATAGTGAGGTTATAGGCCTCAACTTTTTTTTAAGGAGATAAGAAACTATTGCAATAAAAGGAAACAAGCAAGTGAAGAGAAAACCCACCAAATGATAGAAAATATCTAGATGAAACAATGAATTAAAAACAAAAACTATGTAACAAGAAAACAAAAATCCAATTCGCAAATGTACAAATGAAATGAACGAACAATTCACAAATGAAGATATAGCATAGCCAGTAAACATTGAAAAATGTTCAATCTATCCTCACTAAAATGAGAAAGATACAAATCGAAAATATATTGAGATTTCATGTCAATCTACTCAGAACGTCAGTCATTTAGAAAACAAATCCAAGCACAGTGCAGACAACAGAAAACCTATAGGCTCTGTTGGTAGGAATCAGTCCAATCCTATTGACCTAGTATGGACGTTTCTTAAAGGCATATGACCCAGATCTACTGCTGGGTATTATCTGGAGGACATTAAGTAGACACGTTAGAGACGCTAGTACTCAAGTATCCACCATAGCTGACTTACGGAATCAACTCAGGTGTCCAACAACAGAGGGGGCTAAGGAAAATGTGGTGTATATTCATGATGGAAATTTTCTCCACTCCAAAAAAGAATATTACTTTGTCATTTATTGAAAAACAAATGCGGGGGCTGGAGAGATGGCTCAGCGGTTAAGAGCACCGTCTGCTCTTCCAGAGGACCCGGGTTCGATTCCCAGCACCCACATGGCAGCTAACAACTGTCTGTAGTTCCAGTTCCAGGCAAACACCAAGGCAAATAAATAAATAAAGTTTTAAAAAAAAAAAAAAAAAAAAAAAAAAAAAAAAAAAAAAAAAAAAAAAAAA
>PVIH01000551.1:96796-151407 GCA_004025045.1 Sigmodon hispidus | reverse complement strand
TTCAGTGCTTCATTGAATCAAGGTTTTGGGTCATTACACTATTTTTACTGAATATCTAGTATAATTAACCACTCTATTTATTTTTATTATTTTTAAATTATTTAAACCACATTTGCTTTTATTCTTTTAAATTGTTTAAGTTGAAAATATTTTTCTTAGCAAAATAGGGGGTGGACTGGATGCAGCTCTTTGTCAGAGTGTTTGCCCAGGAACCCAGGTTTGACCTCCAATACTTAGCAACAATGTAAGAGAAGGCTGGCTTGCGTGAATGGCAAGATTTTTGTCTCTACACTAGAGCAACAGGGCAGAGATTGCTTTAGAATTTGTCTTCTGACTGCTTGCCATATGTACGTCTTCTACAAATGTATGTACACCCCATCCTACAATTGTTTGTGTTGTAGTAACTGTTAGGTTGTTACTGGTTGTTACTGTAGCCACACCTCCACCTGCAGGAGCTCGCTCCAAAGCCTCTGATGTAAGCGCATGCCTACCCTTTAAAATCTCCAACCACGTGGAAGACTTTCTCTTTTTCTCTTCGTTTCTGCCTCCTACTCTCCTTCTGTATCCCCTCTCTTCTCCCCCTCCTTAATAAACCTAATATGGCTCTCTTGGCGGTGTACAGGCGAGTTCTTTTCCTGTGAAATACTAACAGTAACACTAGCATTTCACTCTATCACTACCATTCTGTACTTCCTGGAGATCAAAGGGCAGCACTAACCACTAGTTAGCCAGAGAGGCCAGGCATCGGTGGTATACACCTTTAATCCCAGCACTTGGGAGAAGGAAACAGGAAGTAATATGGCTGAGTGGAGACAGGAGCTTGGCCTCTTTTGGCCGGAGAATTCAGTAGAGGAAAGAAGTCTCTCTAATGGGTGGCTCCTTTGTCTTTCTTTAATCTTTGTCTGTCTTTAATCATTTATCGTGATATCTGGCCCCAGGCTTTTATTATTAAAAACCAATTAGGATTCATGCTACACTGTTCCATCTATTCCCGCTGGACGCTATATTCCTGAGTTTATTTCTACTGCTCGGCATTTTTCATCACAAAACCATCAACTCTAAGTAAACAAGCGAAAAACACTCTCCAACACTTATAGTGGCTTCTGAAGTCTTTGAAGATGTTACTATAAACATTCTGATTCTACTAGCACAGTGGTTCTCAGCCTTTCTAATGCTGTGACCCTCAACCATAAAATTATTTTCATTGCTATGCCACAACTGTAATTTTGGTACTGTTACAAATTGTAATATAAATATGTATGTTTTCCGATGGTCTTAAGTGACTCCTGTAAAAGGGTAACTTGACTTCAAAGGGGTCGAAACCCACAGGCTGAGAAACAGTGTCCTAGTGACTCTGTGTCCTTCTCTCTCAGTTTATCGGTTTCTTCTGTATAAGTGAGACTGGACACCAGTGTTACCGTCAAACAATGAGATAACCGTGGTACCCATCAACCACAAAACACATTGTCTCCCATGACTCATCCAAATGGGATATATTCATGAGAGTGACTATTTGACTCCTTAAACTGCATAGGAAGTGACTCCGAGATTTTATTGAACATGTATGTGATATAGGCTAGAATAAATGCACGGAGACCTTGGTGGCAATGGTTGGCACGCTGGTGTGAGGGAGGAAGAGGAGGCTTGACGTGTACAGTGTGCTTTAGAAAGCATGGGCTTGGGCTGGAGTGATGGCTCAGAGGTTAAGAGCACTGACTGTTCTTCCAGAGGTCATAAGTTCAGTTCCCAGCAACCACATGGTGGCTCATAATCATCTATCTTGAGATCTGGTGCCCTCTTCTGGCACACAGGCATAGTGGAGGCAGAATGTTATATACATAATAAATAAACAAAATTTAAAAAAAAAAAGAAAAAGAAAAAGAAAGGAAGCATGGGTTTTCGGTGTGGAAGGCACTACTGTCACTCTGTGTCTACATGCTCTCCTCTTACACCATCTTCCTGACTAAACAAGAATGCTTTGAACACTTTCCATAGTTTGGAAATTTTCTAAAGTGAAATTCATCAGAACGACCTGACAAATGTCTTTGTTTACTTTATTTTTTTTTTTAAACTTTATTTATTCGTTATTTATTTATTTGCCTTGGTGTTTGCCTGGAACTGGAACTACAGACAGTTGTCAGCTGCCATGTGGGTGCTGGGAATCGAACCCGGGTCCTCTGGAAGAGCAGACGGTGCTCCCAACCGCTGAGCCATCTCTCCAGCCCCTGTTTACTTTATTTGATTTGGTTAAAACATTCTGGGTTTTTTGTTTGTTTGTTTGTTTTGTTTTTTTAAGGCAGTGACAAAAGTGAAGCAAGAATCTCCACCA
Source organism: Sigmodon hispidus (assembly GCA_004025045.1). Taxonomy (NCBI): domain Eukaryota; kingdom Metazoa; phylum Chordata; class Mammalia; order Rodentia; family Cricetidae; genus Sigmodon; species Sigmodon hispidus. The sequence goes on along the minus strand of PVIH01000551.1, from coordinate 149,078 downwards.
GTCACTGTACTGTCAACAAGGCTGCAGTGGTGCTATCTGTAACCAGAGGGAAAGAGATCCAGCCGAAGGACAGGAAAACCACACAGAGATAAAGGAAGTACGGCTGTCATCCCAGCCCATTCAACAATAGGGTCCTGACCAAGATGCTGGTCCTGAAGTCCAGTAAATACCATCTAAACTTCTGCTCTGTCACCCCAGTGGAATATGTTTAACACCTACTAGAATAATATGTGAGGGTCCTCAATGCTTGGTAAGTGATTGAAATCTCTTCTGTCTTGAAAGGAATGAAAATAATTGACAGTCTTTTAGATTCAAAGTGGTAAATATGAAAATGAGTCAATAAGCTGTCAGGCTGATTTCCAGGAATGTATAAAAGAGGTTTATAATGAGAAAGAAAGAAAGGCAGAAGAAATGGGATACATTTATTAAAAAGTGACGAATAAATGGAAAACAGATGAATAAAATAGTTTTATAAAACAAGTGGGTTTAAATCAGCAAGAACAGAGATACAATTGATCTCCAAGTTACTTAAAAGCAGGCATGAAAAATATTTGAGGGTAATTCCAGTGTTAAAAAGTCAAATAATCAATCCAACTCTTTGAAGGGCAAAAATGATGCTCAATTTCCCCAGGAGAGTCTCACATGTTACTGAACAACATTCAGCATCTGCATATAAGTATCCTATGAGGGAGAATGCTTGCAGACAGAACAAAGAACTATATCTTTCCCAGGACAGAAGGATGCCAGGGAAAGGCCAGTTGACAGAATCTCCACTGTGTAGGTTTTCTCATTATGGTGGAAATGAGTATTTATCTTTTCAGGTAAAGGTGACAGGGAAAAAGGAGCAAATTATAGTCAGTTTCCCAAGGTCAAGTTCAGAAACAGTACAGAAAAAGAAGTCATGATTACACAGACTGTACTGGATTGACTGGAAAGATCTGAGTCTTTTTGTTTTTTAGGAAGAAATTACTTAAAACAAACAAACAAACAAAACAGTGAGTTTGCCACAAGACTCCTAACAAAATAGGCCTTGTGTGTCTAAAAGCCTAAATCCTACTGATACTAGAAGAAAGTCCTACATGGCTGCTTCTCAGGCTCTTTCAGTGAGTGATGCTCTGGCAGTATGTCTGTCAGGTCCATGAGACAGACTAGGCTGAGCTGAGTAGGGCTGCTCCACCACCAAGAAAAAGACTAGAAATGAACACTCTAGAGTGAACAGTGGACCCAGCAAGGATTGTGCCTACTTGACCGTCAGGCTTCAAGAACATGGAACTTTCTCTGCAGTAAAAAATGAATCAACCACCATTGGGCAACTGATAAAAATTCCTATGAAATATTTTGAAGAACATAGACTTATAGACAGTAGGGTCTAGTGATCTTTATAAGCTCCAAGAAACAAGGCCTCTGTCAGGTTTAAAAAAACAGGCAAATGTATAAATCATGACCTACATGGGAAACTATAAGAATCACCTCCTCACCTACAGTCACCCCAGTGTGCTTAGGCACCTGGTGCAATACTGGAACCAAACTAGCCATAATAATTTCAGTGTCAAATCTTGGCTTTAGCACAAGACAGAGATACAACCAGTCAAAGAAGAGACAGATGACAAATGGCGCAGAGGCAATAATGATAACTGTAACGAAAGGACTCTTCTCAATTTAGATAAGATACAAATGTTTAAAAAACCACCCACTCCTCTCCCCTTGAAAAACTCCCCAAAACATAAATGTTTATTGTTTTCTAGGCAAAAATCATGGAAAGAAGATTGAGCTTAATAGTCAGATTCATTTTTCAATACCTAAAGTTTGGGCTGAATTCAACTTGCCTAATCCTACGGCATGGAATGATCTTAATTTGTTTGTTTGTTTTTGTTTTTTGTTTTTTGTTTTTTTTCTGTTTGATTTTTTCTTAAAAGGAAGGAACCAAACGTAAAGTTCTGACTGGATATATAGTAGGTATCCAGGCATATACTCTTTCTTCAGGATGAAGGCTTGGACTCCCCTGCCTGTTGGGAGAAGAGGGCTTACAGAGTCTCCCTCTCCAGAAGCTGCCTAAGAAAAAAAAGAGCTTTTTTTGTCCATGGATATACCTGTTAGGGTCTGAATGTGAGATGCTTCCCATGGGCTCATGTGCTTGAAGCCTTGGTCTCAGCGAGCCATGCTATTCAGGGAGATTGTAGAACCTTTGGGAGATAGGGTCTAGCTGCCATATAGGACATACGGGCATATCTTGTGGTTATAGCCCAGCCTGGCTTAGGTAGTCTTTCTCTGCTTCCTATTCTGTTTCCATGTTCTACCTCATGCCAATAGCTCCCATGACCACAGCAAAACCGTGAGTCATCACGTGCCCCGCTTTATGACAGATACCAGGAGCAAGCAAAAAAAAAAAAAAAAAAAAAAAAAAAAAAAAAAAAAAAAAAAAAAAAAAAAAAAAAAAAAAAAAAAAAAAAAAAAAAAAAAAAAAAAAAAAAAAAAAAAAAAAAAATCCTTCTTCCTCTAATGTATTCTATCAAGTACCATGGAGAGAAAAAGAAATCTATCATTTCTCTCTCAACCAGCAGCTGAAGACTGGTCAATTCCAAGACACAAAGTTCAACCCTCTTGCTGAAATTACAATAACCTAAACCACTCAGTGCATCCCCTTCAAATCTGTGTCAGGCCTGTTAGTATTAGGCGTGTGGAAGGATGGAACACACAGACACACTTCCAGGAAGCCATATTGAGTTTATTGAGGGAAAGGGGGGGGGGAAGGGAAGAGAGAAAGAGAAAAAGAGAGAAAGGAAGGGAAGAGGGAGCAAAGAAAGAGAGTGTCTGCCACATGGTTGGGGCTCTTTAAAGGGTGACCATGTAGACACACCCCAGGTGTAGCAATGGTGTGCCCCATCAGTGCGCCTCTGCAGGCAGGGTGTAGCTACAACATGTAGAGGCCATGATTAGGAGGCACACACTAACAAGGCCCATCTCCTTATTTTGTCCAACTCTGCTCCTTTGACTGGCCTCCCTCTCAGTATTCTCATGGAACCACTAAACAAAACTCACGTTATTTAAACAAAGTACAACAGGAAAATAAAACTAGAAATAAACTAGATAGAATGTAACAGTACTAGGATATCAAATGTGAACAGGTCTGAAATTCTCTATCGAGGATGAGGGAGGAGGATGATCAAAATTGGTTCAGCCAATAAAAATAACAGATCATGAAGTACAGTGAAAGTATTCATCCAGCCATCACTGCCTCAATAAGCTCAAAGCCTAGGAAGTTTTCTTATGGACCCGACCAAGCTTTCAATGACATGAGACTATTCCACAGTGGCAGCATCACCACAGAGAGTATTCCAACTACTAACATATTGACAAGGACTACATTAGGGTCAAAGTGAGGCACAGACACACAGGTAGTATGTTTGAACAAATGAATGGCTTACAAAGAAAAGCTGAATTCTTTGTATAAAAAGTCTAAACAGCTATAACAAAACCTTCATAGGTTAAATATCTCTTTCCTTTATAAATTATAAATAACATTGTAAATAATCAAATAATTATGTAAAACTTAGTGTAGGACAGGCACATGCTAAGCAAGGAACCCTGTTATTGCTCTTAATCTTCCTTGCAAGCTCATGGACATACACCACATCATTCTTCTAGACAGACAAGGAATAGAAATACCCAGTGGCTTCAACACCATCGTCAAGCCATGTAGGGGCAGATGGAAAAGGAGAGAATATGCCTACAGAAGAGACCATAAACCATGCTGACCATCAATCACCCTGTACACAGATTACAATGTAATCATTAATTACTATTCTACCATAAACCATGGTAACCATCATCTTGTAAACAGATTCCAATGGAATCATTAGTTACTATTCTACCATAAACTATGGCAAACATCCAGACTAGACACAGATTTCAATGGAATCATTAACTACTATTCTACCGTAAACTATGGTGAACATCATACTGTACACAGATTTCAATGGAATCATGAATTACTGTTCTATAAAAATCTGGCTCTCATTGCAGGCAGTCAGTAGTTTCCACCCTTTAACCCTAAAACCACCTAAACCAGAAAACACACATGAGAAGAAAAGTCTACTAGAACAAGTGCCACTGTGATAGCCAGACTAGCATTTTCTTATAAGAAAAATAAACAATAATTATTCAGCTATAAGCAAATTATAAGTTCAATCTACATGATGACTAAGAGTCATTATGCCCTCACTGCTCAAACTATCATCTTTGAAACAAAGATGGAAGAATGATTCAAACTAGCAAAGACTTATCCAAGTGATTTTTCTCTTCATTCTGTGCTTTTACATCAAGATGATAGTCTGTTCAGATTTCAAGACACATTTGAAGCAAGTGAAGCCAGCACTATTTTAAAAAATGTGAAGCAAAGAGACTGTCTTTGCAAATCTGACATCTGATGCTCTACCAATGAGCATCCAACTCATTGAAACTATAAACACAGTGAAAGAAACTGTAAACATAAGTTAGATGTGGTTGTGTCATTGAAAGTTTCTCGCTACCTAGATCCTGAGCAACAGACTTATGTTTCCACGAAGGAATAAAACAAACAAATTTAACTTCAGTACACTGTGATTGTTGTTTACCAGTTGTTACTATTTAGTTTGATTTATTTTGTGGTTCTGAGAATCAAACTTTGTCTTATGCATTCTAGGCACTGCCCTGCCATGGATCACATCCTTGGGCTACACTGAAGTCTTTGGGTCCTGAACATTTATGGTAATGACCAATAATGATGACATGATAATGCTATGGGTACCTTTGGCTTCAGCTGATGTCCTCACTTCATTTTCTCTTTTCTGTTCAGAATCTTCTTTGCCATCATCAGCACGTTGTTCCCTGAGAAAAATATCGGTCTCAGTATTTTATAACAGAGGAATTTTAAAACATTTCAGTACTTCATCTTAGCAACTGTTTTTTTCTTAACGTAAAGGTGGATGGATGGTATCACTAAATGTAAATGAATGAAATCCACCACAAAACTGCTAACACCAGTGACAATCATAAGTGCTCACTTTCTTCATGACCACTTAGTGGCTGCTACTCAGAAAGATTTTCAATGGTAAGAAAGCTATGATGATTCTATTACTCTGGAAAATACGGTTACCAAAAATTCCAACTACAGCTTGGCATAAACCTTCAGGTATAATAATACTTGTACTGTTTGGAGGACTAAAAAAAAACCAAATCATTTCTGTGGTCTGCATCATTTGATCAAAACACTCTAACTACTGAGTTCTGAGATGGATTAAAACTGAGACTGGTCCACTGGCATATATCCCATTTCTGGCTTGACCAGGCCAATTCCATTGAAGTGAATTCACCTCTTTTAAAGCAGGAGTAAATTAATTCTGAAGTAAACAGGTCTTGGATACTCCAAAATGAAAACAATTTATTAAAACTTTAATTTAGAACTCTGACCCTGAAGTTAAGGACAAAATCTGGCTCTTTTAAAATAAAGTAATATACTTTTGAAAATAGAAATGTTTGGAACTTAAAAACTTTCAATCTAGTGCATCCCCTTCTGGAGGTCAAACTAAAGCATACTCTTCAAGATTTATAATATTCTGACCCAGGCTGTACTTTTAAGGTTCAAGAACAAAGCAAATACAGTTAAACAAATAAATCTAACACAAAAGCACTTCTTACTTTTAATTCCAAAGGCACATACTCTCTAATTAAAACCATGATGTAATAAATTAATCACCAGAGGAAGAATGCAATAAATATTACAAATATTATTTTCAAGAGTACATGTGAATTCTCGCTTGAACCTGAGCTCCTGTTTTAGTTTTTCACTAAAACATCTTGTAACTGCAAAAGATGGGCACCCATTTGGTAACAAGGATCCAGCTATAATGCAATACAAATATTTCCCCAAGAGACCCAGAGAACTCTGAATGAGGACTGAGGGCCCACATCACTTCAGAGTATTCTGAATATGTTTAATCTAGTGCCAACTCAACAGCATGAGATTCTTACTCCACCAGTGAGAACTAATGACTGACAAACGCCATAACCTGAGATCTTGACAGAAAAATCTTGTTTTTTCCGTAGAAACAGTAGAGTAGCCAATCTTAATTCTATAGGCCTGTAATCCTAACTAGTCAAGACAGGAGATTGGCAATGTAGAGTATGTTCAAAGTGAGTCTAGGCCCACATAGTGAGACCCTAACTCCCAAACGAAACCAAAACTAAAACCAAAACCAAACCAAACCAAACCAAAAAAAAAAAGAATAGAAAAGAAAGAAACAAAACCTTCAAAAAGACTGTAAATACAGCTTAGCCATGCTTGACTGGCGAGTACCATAATCCCCAGTAGCACAAAAAAATAAGTAAAGCAAAACAAAACACCCACAATACTAAAGACTCAATGAGGTCATACTTTCTAATTACAATATGTCAAAGTCAGCTTGCTACATGCTAAATTGGCTCACAAATTTCTAGACTTGTTTGCACTAAGCCAGAAATAACATTCTTTGTGTCTACAAACTCTATGTCCTAATATTGTGACTGATTAAAAAAAAAAAAAGGTAGCTTGTTGGTGGCTATATTAATATAATTAGAAAAAAACACACACACACTGTTGTGAAATAATTTAAAAATAGTATTTCTCAGAGTCAAAGAAAATAAATTCCCAATAAGCTCTGGTGCCTTTTCAAGGAAGTTAGATGAATAAATAATTGAGTTTTTGAAAAATATGTGTGTTGGGGAATATGGACAAAAAGCAAAAGTTAAGTCTTGAACTTTTCTGTTTGTATTTTTTCACTCATCTAAGTTCCTAGGAAAGGCATTTCCTGGTGCAGGGCCTGGTATTCTATACACTGAGACATAAAGATAGCAAGTCCTCATTTACAGGGGCGAGTACACAACCAGGTCTTCCCGACACCAAGAACATATACTTAGAACCAATATTCTTTAGTGTTTACATCGGGTTTCTGCAAAATAAAGTGCATGCCCCCTTACCAATGTGGTAAAGGTATTCTTCACATCACACACTTAATCTCAAATTGCCCTTCTTTAAGAAAGTTGAGAATAAAAAAATCTGTCTGCATGTTCTTAATTATTTTGCGTTTTATTCAAAATTTAAAAATGTTTCCTTAATTGGGAAACCATTATTTCCTTCCTGTGAGGTGAGAAATCTCTAAATCCTAACTACTGCTACTCTGATACATTTTTTTCCCTCATAAGCAGAGATAAAATTCTCCTAGAATTTCAGCTTTCTCAGCCAAAAGTTCTTTCTGCATGGTCCTATGGGCAGAGTGGGCAGATGAGGGATGATGTAGAATGCCTGGCACTAGCTCAGAGACAGGTGGAGACTTGTGGGATGGCCAAGGCAGCCTGTTGAAGACCTAGGGATATGCCCACCACCCTCCAGCGGTACTCCAGGGACATACAAATGTGATCATACTACAATTTGCAAATTTGGCAATAACACAATATTTTCTGTAGTCAAGTACAAGATAAGATCTTTAATAGATTTAAAAAATAATAGCAGATGTACTTTAATATTACATTGTCGCTCAGCACAAAAGCTTCTTGGCTCAGTCTCCTTGGTCATTCTGTCCCTTGTGTCAGCAAGCTCTCTTGAGCTGTGGTTACAAGAGCGTCCTTGGCGGGAAGCAGAACCAGGTCACATTTCAGCTCTACTACAAACCAGTTTTGCAGAGATATTAGCAGCAAGTTACTTAACTTTCCAAATTCCCAGTTGCATCATTGACAGAATAGGGATCCTGATGTGACAATTTGAAGACTGAATAAAATCTATTTAGAAAGTGCAGAGTACACAAGTGGGGAACCTAGCCTATGACACTTTCTCTAGCTTCCATTTCCTTCTGTGTTGGGATAAATGACCTGTTTAGTGAGTTGCTGTTTAGTGGTCAAGCATTACAGCAGACTTTGGGAGCAATGGTTTCTATACCCAGAACGCTAGACAACTTGGGTTCTAAGCCAGGTCTTGATTAGCTGTGTGGGCTAAAAACCAAGACAGAGGATGGGGTGATTGTGGAGGCACAAGTCTTAAACAGGGAGGCAGAGACAAGAGTACCTCTGTGAGTTCAAGGCCAGCCTGGCCTACATAGTGAGTTCCAGGACCACCACAGCTTAGAAACAAAACCTAAAGACACAGGCTGGGAAGGCAGCCCAACATCTTCAGCACCAAGGGTGAAATGGGAAGCACTGAAAGAAGACGCCTGAGGACTGAGTGCCCTGGCTGCACAATTTCTCTTGGGATTTTAGAATTTATAAGCACTAGTTTATTAAAACATTTCTTTAGCCTAAACTGAATATAACCACAGCAAAAGCTTACTCAAGAAAACCCACTCGGTGGCTTTAATTAAGACGGTAGAAGTTGCTCAGCTGGGGAAGCAGAATTTTCTGAGTCAGCCATTTCTTTCTCTGTAATTATGTGTCACATTGTAAACATCTTACTATCTTGCTCAAATCACGCCTGTGGTAAATATTAGGGAAACAAACATAGGAAGTGCAAGTGCCTAGGAAAACAGGTGGCATTTGGAGGCACACAGCTTATTTCCTCCAGTGTGTTGATCTTCCACTTAATCACAATTCCTGACCATTTACATTTAAGCCAGCCCCAGTAACTGAGAATGACATTAAGAAAATATGAACCACTAAGTTACTTTGCCTCCATTCAGGGATGTGCTAATTTTAGCCACTTCTCTAAATCCAGCATGAGAAGAGACAGGAGGGCATGAAGTATAGGTAGAATGGGTGAAGCACCTTTAAGGTCTGTAATGTTGCTGAAAGTGGCCTCTTTGTATGACCCATTAGCACCTTTTTTAAAATTGCTGGGCTGAAGTCATTTATAGACAAAATACCAAAGGTCAAGAGTCTTGGGTTTGTAACCTGCTCCCAACATGTTCTCTACAAATGTAGATATTTGACAAGCCTTAGAACAAGGAGGATCCCTTTCAAAGGGACTCAGAACAGGTGGTGACTGAAATAGTGTCTTCTTATGCCTATGTGTCAAAACTGGAACAAGGATGTTTTAAAGTTAAGTTCCTTTGGTAATAGCTTAGCAAGAGTTTTAATTAACCATGGCTCCATAAACAAGATCTAGAAGAGGTAAATATGACATATTCTTTATCTAATGACTAAAATTAAATTACCCAGGCTGATAATCCTATAAAATTATAATTTAACACATAGAACACATATCAGAGCAAGGGAGCATAATAAAAGGCCCATAGTAAGTGCATCAAGAGGGTATAATCAAGACACCAAAGAAAAAGCCTCCAGGAAAAAAAGCACCCAGCAATTAATTATTCAGCACCCTCTCCATAAAATTAAAGTTCTTCTCAGTAAGGTGAGCTCTCACAGGGAGACTGAGTCCCTGGTGCTGGCTTGCTGGAGAAAAGACAGAAGATGCCACTGCTTTTTTTGTTCCAAATGGAAAAGTCTCTTAAATAGGAATTAGTGACATTCAGGAGATGAAATAAGAGCCGTTACAATATTGTTCTGAAAATTCTAGCAATGGCACTCATTTTTTTCTTATACTTTCAGTGGTTGCCTTGGTGTCACAGTGGTTGGTGACAGAACGGTGAGTGTTTTAACTCAAACAGAGCTTCTCTCTGGTGCACACAACAGCTACACATGGCAGACTCGGATCACCAAGAGCTGGGAGACCTGAACACTTGAACAGCTCCTAATGTGTGTGTATCTAGAAGCCTACTAACTGGAGGAGGAAGGCTCTGGAAACTGGGAAATGCATGCTCTGAGATGACTCCTTCAGTTCCCAGCAGGCCCCCAAGATGAGAAAACCTAGTTCCCCAAGACAGCTGATTAGCTTTTGTAATCATTTATGAGTTTGGCTTTAATTAACTCTACTTGGCTTGCTGTGATCATTTTGCAAAGCGTGTGTGCTCATACATGCACACACCATCATACTTTATGTTACCTCATTTTCCCATCTGTTTATTAGGGTGTAGATGAGCTCTTGGTATGACTGGCAAAACTGAGTTCATGTGAAAAAGATAAATCAGATTGATGGCAGTAGTTCTTACACCAGGTCCTATGTAATTCTTCTCAGAATAGAAGCACTGGTCCTACAACTAAAAAGGTGTTTTAAGAGCCTATAATGAACTGCACAGATTGAATTGTTTCATTAAATTAACTTTAGCAGTGGGTGCTTGCATTACAAGGTAATACAAGTAATTGCCAGGCATTTTAAAGATGCTTTATTGTGCTTCTATGGTTATATCTAACCAAGTTTAGACAGTGTGGGGCTTAAAATACTAAGTGATTCTTTAATAGAGATAGTGTCTAATTTAAATGCATAGAAATAGATGCAGACAGATTTGATGGGAATAAGACTATGTGAGAAGATTCCTTATGTTCCTTTCCAATGGGTACTTATGAGCCCTAGCCACTCCCAAAGCTTAACAGCAAAGATCCCTTGCTCCTGTCATCATGGAATGTTTATGAAGCAGGATTTCCAAGATGTACCTTCCATTTCCTGAGTCAAAAGCCACATTTTACATAAGCAACCTAGAAGATCCCATGCAAACCAACCTTCCAGACCCAACTTTTATTAAGATATACAGAGAAATACACATGCATATTTGTTTTTACTCAGCTGGAGACATGTGGAGATATAACTATTAATCCCTGGGAAAAGCTGTCATCTTACAGTCAGGGGCAATGAGTGGGTAATGATGAACTGTATTATGCAGAGTGGGGACATTACCTCACAGCAAGCTCTTGCCTAGCAGATGCTCACTAAACTTTTGGCAGATAGGATGAGGGCACAGATGGAAAAGGACTGCATGAATACTCCCATTTCTACCTAGAATGCCCTACGGATTGTCCTCACCTCTAACCAGTCCCTTAAAAAAAAAAAAAAAAAAAACCAGCTCAAGCATTCAGAACCCAGCAAAAAGACTCAAGGACACTTTGAATCTCAGGTATAGAATAGCTCTAAGATCTGGTCCTGAGCCTTTTTCTCTGGTCACTAGAAGGCAGGTTCACCTCTGTCATGCGTTTGCCAAATCAACGATGATATTCAGGTAGTATCTTAACTAATCTATGCAGGCCAGGAGGGTAAACAACAAATAAGAAACTCTCACCCTAATTTACAAGAGTATGAGTGTGTATTTGGATATTCTTTGTCATCATTTAATAATGACTTTTTAAACATTTGGTGTGGCAATCTTACAAAGTTTGGAAATGTAAGACTTGATGTAAATAAAGAGAAAACTATATAACCATTGTCTCTTAGATCATATACCGGGCACTTCTCTTTTGAAAAAGAATTGCTGATTTGAAGCATTTATATCTTGGTGATGCAAGTACGTTCCATGTGGAGGAGAAGCAAGATCGACAGGGCCTCTGCCATGGTAAATCTTATAAAGTGAAACACAAAGACCCCAAGGAAGTCTTATAAGACGCAGTGTAAGGAGATGTGGCAACACATACTGGCCTGATCCACAAACTTGAGGGTCAGCAAGAGCTTTTTGGGGGGCAGGATAGCAACTTTAAAAAGCAGGTATTCAGCTTCTAGGCAAAGAGAAAGCTGTCTGAAGCATCTGCTTGAGGAAAGAGTCTGGCAGAGTTAGAGGAATACAAGACTCTGTTTGACCTACATTAGAAACTAAGGTCTCAATGCCACATACCAGAAAGTCCCTGAAAGCTTTAAGAAGGGGGTATTTAGTATCAGAAAAACTTATCAATTCAGACTTGAAGGCCCTAGCCTAGAAGATTCTGTGGGTTGGTGCAGGTCCCAAACCTAAACTTTAAGGACATCACAGGGCATCTGACATCAGCAGTTTGGGCACTGCTGTAGGGAGTTATCATTAGTGCCAAGACTGGAAAGGATAGACATATGATTGCACTAGCCATTTATCTTGCCTGTTAGATTAACCCTGGAACCAAAAGTCATACCAGCACATCACTCACTTGGGGACTATCTGGCATCTGTAACAGGTAAATGGGTACAGAGATGGTATAGTAGCTCCTATTGGCACATTGCCTGTGCACATCCTAGGCCACTAACTCCTCTTCGGCACACACTCTGCTATCCAATGTAGGCTCTGAAATGTGTGGTTTACACACTTCATGGAGTATTTCCAGCACATCTGAGCGCTGCTCACAGCAGTACCTGGTGTGACAGGTAAGCTGTTTCTGATTGCCTCCCCTTCTGCTTCATTCTCAATGCCCTACTGATACTTTCTGCACCTCATAAACAAGCCACTTGCAATCAAATCCATCTCACAGCTTGCCTCTGAGAGTGCAAATTATCTAAGAACTACAGAATAGCAGCTAAATTTTAACAAAATAAAAACTGATATAAAGAATTTTGCTAAACATGTGAGGTAAGAAATGACCATAAGAAGAAAAGAGAACATGGACACTATGAAAATCATCATATATGAGCAATCTATTCTATGTAGCCCAGGAATATTACAGAAATTGACTTAGTCTTAGGAAATAAAGAAAATATGGGTTGAATATTTCCTTCTTTTAAAGAAAGGTATTTTAGAGTTGAATATTTCTAATCACAAAATCTAAAATGTGCCCAAAATAGAAATCTCTTGAGTGTTTCTTGGAGCATTCCAGATTAAAAATGCTCAACTTGTAAAGTTTAGGCAAATATAACATTTTTAAAATTCCAAATGTGAAACTATCTTGTCCCAAATGTTTTGGATAAGGAATGTTCATTCAACCTGGCCTGTGAAATAAACGAGTAAACAGGAGTCTAATCCTCTTTCAGAAACCCACAAAAACTACCATTCAATAAGTACTGGGGAATAATCCTTCTGGACACTGTGAAAATGTGTTGTTCTCATTGTTAATAAGAAGCTGATTGGTCAAGAGTTAGGATTTCCAGGGCAGAAAGAATGCTGGGAAGAAGAAGGAGGAGGAGGAGGAGGAGGAGGAGGAGGAGGAGGAGGAGGAGGGTAGAATCTAAGAAGTTGTCATGAGCCAGATGATTAACAAAGAACATGAGAATTTCAGAAATGAGGTAAACAAGCCCCAGGGAAGCACATAGATTAATAGAAATGATTTAAATAAAGTTGCAAGAACTGGCTGGAGAAAAGCTTGATCTATTGGCCGACAATTTATATTTAATAATAAGTCTCTGTGTGGTTATTTGGGAGAAACTGCTGGGACAAACTGCCTGCAAAGAGGGGCTTAGTACTTACTAGTTAACACCTGAAGAGCTTTTCAATTACACTTTTCACCTTTATCATCCTAACTATGAGAAAAAAGAGACAGGTCATAGTTCATATGCATAGTATGCAGAGAAGAAGCCAATACATAAACTGGAATTTTCTTTGTTTTCTTCTGTTACATCACTTTCTATGGGAGAAAAAGCACAGAGCCAAGAGTGCAGCGGGGTAGAGAGGCAAACCTCTCACTAAATTTCTGCATTCAATGTTTTGATGCTCTTCATTGGTTTGTGGGAAAGGTTAGTAAAGAAAATAGCATTTGAGAAAATGTCTAGAAGAAAGAAGAACTATGCTTATATACGCCCTGGTAGGATGCCAATAAGTTAGTTACTAAATCTGTTTTGTAAAATATTTTTGTTTATTTATTTATTTTATTTATTTGTTTGGCTGGTTTTGTTTTTTTCCCCCGCTACCAGGGATCATAAAAGCTTTGAATGAATGTTAGATTACTTAGTACACTTATGTTCCAATGAATTAAAGTATCAATTAAGTACAAAGTTCATAATTCTCATAATTTTTTTAAAATAGGGTTCTCTCTCACCTGTGTTTGTACTTGTAGAAGCCAGAGATAGACATTGGTTACTATTTTAGTTTTTCAGATAGGGTCTGTCATTGAACTTGGAGCTTGCCATTTCTGACTGACCAGGGAGCACACAGGATCTACTTGTCATTACCTCCTAGCCCTGGGGCTAAGTACGTACCTGTACCTGCCTGGTTTTTACAGGAGTGCCAGAGCTCCAAACTCAGTTCATTCTTAGGCAGTATACACTTTACACCCTGAATCATCTCCCCAGTTCCTCATAGTCATTATCCTATCACCTCTTGGTATAGTTTTGATTGTTCGAAATGGAACTGACACTGTTTCTTGGTTATCTGGGAAGAAACTAGAAGAAATAAAGGATCCTATACAACTAGCTATGGAGATGACATTGGATCTCTTTTCCCATGCCTTACATATTAGAACCAGGACTTTGGCTAACGAGGACGCAGATAAGAATAATTGAGAAGATGCAATTAAAGCAAAAGTGGTTTTGACTCTTTCATGACTCTTTGTTGACTGGATTTATGACACAAGTAAGTCATCTGGAGAACGGGAAACTCAGTTGAGGAAATGACCCATCAGATATGCCTGTGGTGGTTTTCTTGATTGATAACTGGTGTGGGAGGGCCCAGCTCACTGTGAGTGGTGCGAGCTTTGAGCTGGTGGCCCTGGGAACAAGACAATAAGCACCAGTTTTTATTCTGTGATGGTTTCTGCATCAGCTTCTGCCTGCTGGTCCCAGACTTGTTTAGAATCCCCGCCCTACTTCCCTCAATGATGGACTGTGCGATAAAAATGAAAACTGAAATAAATTTACCTCTTTGTTCCCAAGTTGATTTGAGTATAATGGTGTTTTAATACAACAATAGAAAATACCAATTTAAGACAAACTCTGAATTCTCCAGAACAAGGCTTCAAGGATTCTGAGAAGGATAAAGTTGTGCCTACACTTCAAGAAGTGCATTTTCCCATCATTAACTCCTAAATAACCCTAGCCTGAAGTGGATTACTGTGGCTTTGAGATTTAGACATAAGTATCTCTGGCCATTTCCCTCAATATTAAACAAGATACACTGGAATTACTGTAATGCACACATACACAATTCAAAATATAACATTATGAGTTCTATTACAGCTTCATAGATTTCTTATAAGAGAGTAACACATCAGGGAAAAAGTAGAGCCTTTCACTTCTAGGAACTGCTTTCAGCCTTGAGTCACACTCAACTCAGGGTTGAATTGGTTAACTTAATTATTTGAAATGAAATCTCACTGTGTTGCTCAGATTGATCTTGAACTAAGCAATTCTCCTGCCTTTGTCTTGGCAGCCAAACTCAGTTAAGAATTTCAGGATCTTAGTGAGATGAAAGACTCTTTGACTTCTTATAAAATACTGTCAGGAATGAATCTAGGACCTCTCTAGGAATGAATGTCCAATGTTGTTTCATGGTAGATAAAACATTTCTCTGTGTTGTTTTGAAGGCAGGGTCTCATGTAGGTCAGGCTGGTCTTAAACTGTGTAGTGAATCTCTAGATCTTCTGGTTCTCCTGTCTCTACCTCTCAAGTGCTAGGATTCAGGGAATGCACACCAACCTCTATTTCTAACAATCCACAGAAAAAATGTTATCACAAAACATAAAGCATGCAAGACGACAAACTTCAGTGAGAGTGCTTGTGGACAAGGCAAGCATCATCACAGTCATTACCTGGTTTCAGGAGATGATGAGCATTCAGTTGTGTCTGTCCTTTTACTTCTTGGAAATGATGGACTAGATGGAGGCATCTCACCACTTAGGCGGTCTGGAAAAATTCGCTCTTTATGCAAGTTGATGTCTGAATAGGGACAGTTGGCACCACTAACAGATCAAAAGAAAAGTACACTCCCATTAGATCATCATTATACAATTAAGACTATAGACTAGTGAATATAAGATTCTAAAATTGAACCAACTATGTTTTATATGTGTGTGTGTAAATGTATGAGTAGATAGACAGCAATAAAATATACCTTTAAAGATAATTTAAGTTCACTTCACGAGTGAATGTATCTGCACTAGAAGCAGTCTGCTGTAACCTCTGAAAAGAACAACAGTCCAGGATTCCTTCTGTACTTTTTACGGGCAAGGCCTATGCATATGTCCGGGAATAATAAGCCATAAGAAATGCCTTCGCTTGAGATATTCATAACTACTTACTTTCCCCTATAATATTTAGTAATTTTCAATGTCCTCAGGGAACATTACTATCTTGGGGACTGTAGTTACAGCTGATTTCCTAGAGAACACACAAATGCTCTGGAGCTAATTCTAAACCTGGTATGGAAAGGAGCCACAGGCCAACCATGTCTACCTGCCCTTAGAGATTATACTCTGAGGTCTCATGTGCTCATAACTCCTGTTACCTAGGCAGAGGAAACTGAGGTCACTGAGTGTTTACTTGACATTAGCTAGCAGATGCCTGGCCTGGGCCTTAGCATTCCAGTCTCCAGAGCATCTGGGTACTAAGCTTCCAATGCACACTGAGCTCTCCAGTTGTCTGTGGATCTTGTTCCTAGGCTTTGAGAGGCCTTATTAACTCTAACAATCATTTGGGCATTAGATACATTATATTGCTGTCTTCTTTTTTTCTTTAGTTTCTATAATAGTAAGAATATATTAACAATCACCCAAGAAAAGTTCTTAAACAGTGCCTTTGTATTTTCTACCAAGAGAACCCAAGACACTCTTCTAAGGAAAGAAGAGAAGAATCTGAAATACCTCCTGGTAACTCTAGAAGTGATATAAAATTCATTTCAGGAATCTTGTAAGCAAAATTACAAACTTTAATAAGTATGTGCTGCTCTACACTTGTACTTTAAGCAAAAGTAATAACACCTAATCACACACTGACATAAATTCATATAAAGTCTAAACAATAACAACCAAAACAAAACAAAATAACAGCAAACCACAATTAATAGAAATGTCTATGAAGCACATAGGATATATTGAGCACTGTGATTTGCTTATACACACTCTTTTAATCTTCCCAACACCAAAAAACAAAAAGACATTTCATATGACACACTAGATTTTAAGATGGTTAAGCAACTTTAGTCTTTAATTTTCTCATTATCAAAAATTAAATATCTATTGTGTTAACTACCTTTCTAGGCACTGGGAACCTAATAAAAGTGAGGAGATAAAAATTCTGGCCTCAATAAGTTATCACTACAACAGTGGTTCTCAACCTTCCTAATGCTGTGACCCCTTAATATAGTTCATGACCTCCAAACATAAAATTATTTTTGTTGCTACTTCATAACTTTGCTTCTATTATGAATTGTAAATATCTATTTCCCAATGATCTTAGGTAACTCCTGTGGAAGGGTCATTTGACACCACCACTCCCCCCCCCCACAAAGGGCTGTGGCCCACATATTAAGAATAGGGGAAGACAGGCAGGC
Organism: Sigmodon hispidus; assembly: GCA_004025045.1. Taxonomy (NCBI): domain Eukaryota; kingdom Metazoa; phylum Chordata; class Mammalia; order Rodentia; family Cricetidae; genus Sigmodon; species Sigmodon hispidus. The sequence continues at coordinate 131,877 of PVIH01000551.1, read as the reverse complement.
AATGTCTAATCACACAAATAAGTTATGTAACTTTACACTAGACTGGCTTCTATAAAGAAAGGAGTGTGGCATTAGCTAGGACATGAAGATGCTCTGATTGGCAGTGAGAAAGCACTTTCCTTAGAGAACACAATTCCCTAAAGGTCAGGACAAAGTTGCTCATGTCTACTTCCCCACACTTAGGAGAAGGCATGTGACATATGGGAGGGAGAAAGAAGCTAACGTGCCTAGAAGCAGAGATGACAGGAAGTAAGATGCAGGAAGAGGTAGTTCCTGATGCCTCACAGCTGTTCCAAGTTTTATTTTGGGTTCAGTTTGAAGCCTTTTGGAAATCTCTAAACATGAGAAGTGATGGGATTGACTTGGGAGGGTTGGAGGACTGCAGCATCTGCCATCCCATGATGCCCTGCAGACTGAGAGATAGTCTGTGATGCACGGGGGATCAGAATGGCTTCAGAAAAGCTTGTTGGTTTGTAGTTTGAAGAACTTGAGGCAAAAGAGACACCATATTTTGCTTTCTCTCTTTCTGAGATAAGAATGACTAGTGGAAAATAAATTTGGAGCAAGCCAATAATTATGGAAAGTTTATTATTAGACATTTAAATAAAAATGCTGTTTGCCTGAGGTCACACAGCAATAAAATAGCTCAGCAAAATGGCTCTCACCATTTAATAACAGGCGTACTCCTTCAGCCAGTCACGCTCTGAAGGGGAATCTAACCACACCAGCCATTCAAACGCTGCCTGGGATCCTGCTTGGGATGCTTAAACTAATCAAGAGTTCATGGGCACAAATTACCAAAACTAGCTCTGCCTAATGTGATCAGACTTTGAATGAGGCAACTAGCAACTAAGTTGGAAGGTAGACAGCCAGGTGTGGGCAGGATGCAGTACCAGAACAACACGTTCCCTTAGAAACTATCTGCATGGGATGAGGTTGCTAGGAACAGCATACATATGCCACTCTTAGCCTGTCCACTACATTGCGGTCCTGACACATTCCTCAGTTTCATGGAGACAAGAAACACAAAACCTGACCCTCCTGTGCTCCATTCCGGAAGGCAGAAAGCCCAGACTGCTGCAGTGTGGGCGTTTGGGTCTTCAGCTACCTTGTACCTACCAGGTACGCAAATGTGCTGTGTTGCCATGTAGCTACCTTAAGGTATGACACTTTCCTTAATGCTGACTTTTAGCTAAAGAAGGGTACAAATGTCCACTGAATCCTATTGAGATGTCTGAGGCTCAGCTCCCAACTTATCATCTTTAATGAATCTCCCTACAACCATCAAAAATGACATATAACCAGGTCTTCCCAAGCTTTTGAGTCTCTATTGATGAATTAAGTCTGTCCAGCCTCTGATGCCATGCTATGCTGTTCTCTCTAATACATATTTTTCATTGAATTTTTGAACTTCAATTTTTGGGCGACAAAAGAAAAGTCCAAAGATAATGTTTTGGGTGGTTTTTTTGTTTTGTTTTGTTTTGTTTTTGCCAGACAGTATAGTGCTGATCCAGCAAGAGCATACGTACAGTGTAACTTCATCACCCTTAAGCTCCTGGCTTACCAAACAGTGAACTACAATGTGTGTATTTACTTTGCAAGATATCAGGGTTGAAAGACTAGCTACAAAGAATGAAAAGCCATGCAGGAATTTTGGATGGCCTAGGTCCCCAGTGAAACACCAGTTACAAAGCAGATAATTGTGTTCAAGTTCTGTGACAACAGTTCTTAGCTTTTGTTGTTGACTAAATGAAAAACTTGAGGACAAAAGAAAGCCAAGATATTGGTCAGGAGCCTTGCTGTCTAAATGCTTGCTTTTTGTTTTTGTTTTTTCTTTTGAAAACAGATTGTCCTCACTCTCTCAATCTTTTTTTTATTTTTTTAAGATTTGTTTGTTATGTATACAGTATACAGAAGAGGGTACGAGATGTCATTGTAGATGGTTGTGAGCCACCATGTGGTTGCTGGGAATTGAACACAGGACGTCTGGAAGAACAGTCAGCACTCTTAACCTCTGAGCCATCTCTCCAGCCCGCTCTCTCAATCTTTCAGTTGGAAAAAGAAACAATCCCGGCCTTCTGAAGAAATGCCCTTATGAATGAGGAAGTCTGCCCCACCAATGGAACCGTATGATGGTTGACCACAGATGTATCCTAAGCCTCTCTCTTCCATTAAATCCTGAGGAACTCATTCTTACACCTGCGCAGGGTGGAAAGGAATGTCAGCTGGCTCCTGGGGTTGGAGGTGATGACTAAAGGGGGTGTGACAGACCCTAGCAGAGTGCCACAGCAATGCTTTAGATAGAACCAAGCTGCCTGGCCAAGTGCTCTGTTACTTCATCCATGCACAGGGATGAGTAAGCGCAGTTTCTGAGGATGCCAACAAAAGTGAGCATGCTTTATCCAGGTGAACCTTGCCAAGCATTCAGCCTTACCACCATAGAAGCAGCTCCAAGAGAGTGTTCACTCAACAGATACCAAAAAAGTGAGACATCAAAGGGGACGTGAAGAGTGTCACACAGTTCTTGGTAGAGTTTGGTCATAGACACTGGCTCTTGTTTAACTGCTACACAATATGAGTAAATATTAACCTGTATCATGGAAGAAGTTTCTTATTCATAATCAGGGACAATGACATAGATCTGAAAATGTCATCAAAGAGCTATGACTGCCCATCTCTTACAATGCACACAGCTCTACATGTTGCAACTTTCTCTGTGCTAGGCAGGGTTCTAAGTCCTTTCCATGAATTAATTCCTTCATCACACTACTCCTATGGCTGCCATCATCACCTATGTTACAAAGGAAGACACTGGTGGAGAAAGGTGAATACTGTCTCAGGATCTTCAGGCTTACCGGATGCTTTCAAGGCAAGCCAAGCTACAGATATAAGAGCTTCTCCTTTCTTGTTTCCCATTATCTACCCTTGGGGTATGAATTACAGTGAAACTCATAATTGACCATGCTTTCAAGGACTTGAGATTACTACCATGCCTGTTGTTTAAAGGAACAAAAAAGATGCAAGATCTGCATCACCGTCATAACCACTGAGTGTTCTGTTCAAGGTTCCTTCTGTTGTATTAATAGAGAGCTAAGTTCTTAAAGAATCTTCATTTTTAATTTGTGTATGAGTGTGAGTGTGTGTGTGTGTGTGTGTGTGTGTGTGTGTGTGTGTGTTGGGACATGTACATCTGAGTATGGGTGCCTACAGAGACTAAAGGCCTGAGCTTCCCCAGAGCTGCAATTATAGGCAGTTGTGAACCACCCATTGTGGGTGCAGTTCCAATTTAGTAACATTTAAAACTGGACATAAACTTTGAAAACTCATTAGGGTTTATTAACTTGTATGGAAAGAGCTGACTCTTACTGGCCTTACAATTAAAATTTTCTAGTTTTTCATATACTGTTTTTAGCAGCTAATTTTTGTGAGGTTTGGTTCATTACAGTGTGTTTGCATTCCCTTACCGGTGTTCGTTCTCTCTCACACTCACTCACTCTCCTTCTCTTCCTTTCTTCCCTTCTCTTTTCCCTCCTTTACTTCTTATCCCCTCCAGTTATTTCATCCAAATAAAGTCCTTTCAGAAAATAACAGTACAAATCCTGTGGGACTCCTCCCCAAAATGACTTTATTATGGAAAAAATATTAGTAAGTTATTGTACACCCGCTGCTTGACAAATATTTCTTCCCAGGGCCTCTCAGGAGGCTATTTGAAAGTAAAAAGCCTGTCTTGTCCTCTGCTGTTCACTGCCATACTAAAAAGCTCCTTAGTTATAACTATCCAGATCTAAACAACTAGGTATCATATCCAGTTTAGGCATCCACATAGTTACGCTCAAGCCACACAACACAGACCAATATATCAGGTGACTGCCCTGTGCAGAGGCCTGATGTGGGGACTAAACATAAGGCCATTCTGGGCTGGATTGAGTTCTGCTTCTATCTGTCAGTGTTTCATCCAGGGCACAACCCTTCAAACTTTTCATCATCATCTAAGTGGTGCTCAACTCACAGACTTGCTAGAGAGGGTTAAATGTGGTCATATATATAGCATTAAAACAGTACCTATGACAGAGGAGGTCAAACACATCCCACATATTATTATTACCTTACAAACAAGGTATGTGTATAACCACATTTGCTGTATAATGGTATAAGGGAAAAAAAAAAACAGCAAAGACAGTGAAATGAAAAATATGTAAGAAGGCTCTAACCCCTTCAGAAATAGCTAATGCTTTACTGAGTATTACCACTCCATCACCTTAGATGTGGGTCCCTCTTCTGTGCAAACACCAAAGCACCAAAGCCAGGTGACCCAATGCAGGCACTCAGCAATGAGAGTTAGGTAGGTTGGTGGTGAATGGAAATCAGCTTTCAGATGTGCATGCACGATTATTAATTTGCAAAGTACTCCATGGATTTCAAAAATATTCCTTAGAGACTGAAGGAAATAAAGAGTCTCTTGTTTAATTTCTAAAAGGTTAAATTTTAAGTATCAAAGGTGTACTTCTGAAGGCAATAATATGTAACATATCTACTTTTATGTAACTTCGGTTCTCTTAATCTCAAGTGGGATTTTCCCATTCTCAGACCTCTGAGTAAGCCAAAAAAAAAAAAAAAAAAAAAAAAAAAAAAAAAAAAAAAAAAAAAAAAAAAAAAAAAAAAAAGAAAAGAAAGAAAGAAACAACAAAAGAATGTCAATGTGTAACTCCCAATTACACTTTCTTCTGGAGAGTCAGAATTAAGCAGGTTGGCTATCTATGGAATATCTCTAGAGATGAGAACACCACACCACACACCCAACACTCACTAATCATATTTCATACTAAAGAAAGGTTGCATACCCAAATTGTGTTACCAAATGCATACTCTGCTTCTAACATTTCTCAGATCAAACGTAATTTGTAATCTTCAGAGATGGTCAAAAGGAAATGCTAGCCAGACTATGGTCTTTTGCTTATGTGCTCACAAAACTACCCTTACTGAAAGATCAGTTTTCTTTGTTATCTACATAAAGAATGCATGTTCTGATTTATTCAGTTTCTCAGTAAATGAATCCAAAGAGAATTTTCTCATTATGTCTTCCTAAGCACAGCATTCTCAGCAAGGACAGAAATAATTGCCAGTGAAATGAACCTTTCAGAGAATATGTATGATTCAGCAAGCTAATCCGCAAGTGTACTGATGAGATGGAAAACAGGCTAGGCCCACTAAGGATTAATGTCCTGCCAAGAAGACAGTGTGGAGCACTGTAAATTATACAGACTGCACAAGGACTGTAGAAACCCTGCACACAGGCTGGGAAGGGTGAACAGCAGAACTTGGACCATGCTGTTACTTCTTATAGTTTTATTGTCTGTCCAGAAACCCAGTCCACCAAGTCTGCACAAGATAAAAATCCCAGTAGCCATGGCCTGCATGCACAAAAAAAAAAAATTTTGAGTCAAGCCTTATCTTTTCCCTCATAAACTATACTTTGCCACTCCTGTAAGAAAATGAGCAGTTTGAGCATGGGTACAATTATTCTTTCCTTAACACATTGTTGCATATGTTATTCTCTCAGTCTTCCCATAATACCTCTTCTAGTAACAAGCACAAAACCACCTGTCATATCTAATTCATCAAGAAATTCCCCAAAGACAACAACCGAACTGTGGAAGCAGCTGGGATAGAGGAGCCTAAGGGTAAAGGCCATCATGACAAGCAGCTAGGTGACATGATGTGGTTGTCACTACAGACTTCACTGCTACAAACTTTTCTCCTTGGACCTAAGAAGATGCCAATGAGCCTTTGTATATGGTGTGGTGTTCTCATCTCTAGAGATATTCAGTAAGCACAGCACTGGATGGTGGGTTTCCTTCCAGAGCAAAATACAAATTTTAAATAGCCAACCATATCCTAACAACATGTTAACATTTAGCAAATTAAAAAATTTCTTAGTTATTGTCTTTCAATTTAAGGAAATTGCCTTTAGTCTATGAGCATCATGGGATTTTACAGTAGTAATACAGATGAGCCAGAGATCTTCATTTTAGTTATGATTTTGTATCTTATACTTAAGATGACGCAGTGTGTGTGGAGAGCCCAAGTGTGGGACCAAGACATAGGGCAGTGCTGTGAGGGGCAGTGAGACAGCAAAAGTCAAGTCCAGACCGTTCAGCTCCCCTCACCGGTGGCTAGAGGAGACTGAAAAAAAAAAGAAACCACTGAACAAGACTTCCTCAATTTAGGATGTGAGTTTTGCCCACTCATGAGTTGTGTCTTGCACTTGAACTGATCTATTAACTGAAAAGTGATCCAGCTGCCTTCATGAGACCAATCTAATAATGGCTGCAATGTAGTGTCTTCAGTGGAGTTTACATTAATGCTCTGACTTTGCTTTGCAGCCATACGAGAGGTACATAGGGTTTAAAGATGGGTATCTGCAAATGGATTCATCACCCTGTCCCTGTGCACTTTTTATTCTGGAACATAATGAACATCAAAAAAGAGGAAAACGAAAAAGGAAGAAAACAACACTTCACCGAACACAGGTGAAAATAGCCTACCAATTCTGCAAGTCTTATTAATTCTTTCTTAGCTGAATAGGCTGCAGTATTTATGGATGTTTTAATGTGACAGGGAGGGCACACAAGGGCCATAGCATGTGTAGAGGTCAAGGGACATCTTTCAGGGATTGTTTCTCTCCTTCTATCATATGGATTCCAGATGAAACTCAGGTTGCCAGGCTTAGTGACATCTACCCACCGAGTCATCTCTATGATCTATAATTTCAAAATTTTAAAGAACCAGACTCATAACCCTATGCAAACTAGATAAATAAGAAACAATTTTCTCAATGAGTAATACAATTAGCATGTTTCCATAACTTATAATACTGATGGTTATTACCATTTTAATACATATTCAAATGGCTGATGCTTTGTTTCTTAGAAATCCCACTAAATCATAAGAATTTGTTTCAACAATATTTTTAAATGTCTATGAAGATCCCCAATTCACCTGAACATCAAGTTTTAATTATATTTTTGGTTTCTTTCTAAGTTACTTACAATTAAGAAAAAATACTGAAGACAAAAATCACTTTTCTGACCATTAAATCTTTATATTTGGTCACATTGTTTTGTGATATTCATTTCTAATCTATAATATCTCAGTTTCTAATTCAAACTATAAAGTCACCCAGTCATATTCTAGTGCCTGTCTTCATGTTATTAATAGTAAACCCAGAATAACTATTTTATAAGCCATGGATCGGTAAAACTCGGCAAGATAAAACAACAACAACAAAAACCACAAACAAACAAAAAATATCAAATAACTAAGGTAAATCTATTTTAAACAGTGAATGTTCTCTCAGGAAGACTTAACTTTAGATATATTCTTCGTTTTTCTATGGTCTCCATGGTAACCACATTTCTTGTGGCTCTGAATATAAAATCAGTTTACATCTATTTCTTATAAAAGCAAATCATCTTTTACATTCATAAACAGACACCCACTATACAACCATGCACAAATGTCCCCACGTAAGTAGTGGTAAGTACATACCTCTGAGTGCCCAGGTACCTTGATTTTTTAAAATGACCAATCCCCCTGCAGCCTAGAGTTGGACATCCCCCGGTTTCTGAAGGCTCCATTAATTCTGCAGGGCCTACAATAAAAATAATAATTAGGAAAGCTAAAACAAAAAAATTATAGCAAGAAGTTGAACAGAAAGCTAAAGATTTCAATGTCTAGAATGAGACTAGGGAAGAAGGAAATATTCCATTTCTGGAACCATTTTCTATACGCATACATCTAGAAACACAAGTAGTTCCCAGAAAATTTTTTTAACATCTCTATTTTTAGGATATTCCCTGTGGTTTAGTCTGCCACCAAGCTTATAGTTCTTTAATACTGAAACGGTAAATTTTGATCTAATCTTACTTTAAGATGTCAGACAACAGAGATATTTAAATCTGACTTGATAGGAATATTTGAAAAAAACTGTTATCAAATAAGAAAATTGCATAAGAATATTCAATATGAAAACTCCAAACACTAGATCATAGGATATAAAATATAAACACCATGTTGGAACCACCTGCGCCAAGCAAGTGGCCAGGGCAAAAATGCATGGAACAGTTATAAACACCAGCAATTATTTTGGATTTCAGACTTTCTCTTATCCACTAGTGCAGATGAACACCCTCCTAAGCTATGGTTCCAATGTTTCATTGCATAACTCTATCAAGTTTAGGATCTTCATTTTGTTTCATACACCTAACACCACGTGGATAACTAAAATAGTCTTATCTGGTTTTCGACTTGTCTTTCACATTCAATAATATTAATATTTTCCACTACCATGTTGTCTGCAAACTATGGGCCATAGTTTATTGAGCTAACACTTGCTTCCAACTTTGTTACTTTAGACATTTTTCAATTAGAAATATGCACATGTATGTATGGCTATGCACCAGTCTTCATATAGCTCACATAAACAAAGCTACTCATATAGTATAAGGAAAGAACATTAATTACTTTTTAAAAGCGGACTATAATATATTGCATTTCCCATATTTTCCTCATCTAATGCATAGATTGAGATCATGGTATGTCTCTCCTCTCCCCTTCACCTCTCTCTTTCTCTCTCTCTCTCTCTCTCTCTCTCTCTCTCTCTCTCTCTCTCTCTCTCTCTGCATCAAGGCTAGAGTATCAGGTCACTATTATAATACTAAAATTTTAATAGTCTGACAAATTATCTCCTAAAATTAACATTAATTGTAAAAAGTTATGTTTACTTTTAAACAAAACTCAACAGCATACCATACTTATTTGGTAATGTAATTTTTCATATATATACATACATACATGTGTGTGTTTGCGTGCACGCTCTGGTAGCAATTAAAAGAGAAGAAATATATGGGGAAATAGAAAGGAATGACAAAAGAGAAGACAAAAACTTAAAACACATTATTCAAGAAAATGAAAATGTTGACCATGATTAGCTACGTGTTTCTTACTTAGTGGAGCCTGAAGAGGGTGTCCTGTTTTGGAACACCAGCCTACAGGATGGATATCTGGAGAGTCTGCGTCTATCCAGTAGTCATAGGAACTGCTCCAGCCATCAAAGTGAACCTGGGTAAAGAAGAACACAGAGAATTTCTACTGTAAAACTTCCATCCACAGCATGAGCCTTTTGTATTTCCTTCTAACTTACACAGTATATTTAATGTCCAATAAATCACTTCAACTATTTAGAATACTTCACTCACAACCTGAGATAAAAGAAGCTTTTGAAACTACCAACAAATTATCTAAGCCTTCCCAAAGATGCATCTGAGGCAGCAGTCCTATGGGTTTATTACGCATATCGTTAAGCGCTGTGTTAGCAAATGAAGACTAGGAACCATGAGTAACATCTTCAAACACTCACAAACACAGCTGAGGTGATTTAAAACATCAGGAAATGGGAGAGAAAATGGGAGGAGTGGAAAGGAAGACCATTAAGGCAAATATAAAATAAGATTTAAAAAATATACATTGCTGGCTAGAAACATATCTGACTTATAAAACATCCCTACACCATACAATTTTAAAATAGTCTTTATCTTTTATAAAGATTTGTTTATTTTTATTTTATATGTATGAATATTTTGCCTACATGGATATCTGTGCACGACATGTGTATCTAATATCAACAGAACTCAGAATAGGGCACTGAAACCCCAGAACTGTAGTCAGTCAGTTGTAAGCCACCATGTGAAGGCTGAAGATTAAATCTTGTCCTCTGGAAGAACAGCTAATGCTCTTAACTACTCAGCCATCTCTCCAACTCCCAAATAGTCTTTCTTGTAAATAATCATGGTATCTTTCAAGATACATTATAAAGTGGTCATAAGTTGACATTGTTACTGGTCACTAAAGTAAAACGTGGTGGTCAATAGTTATCAGCTACCTATCATTTAGGTGTATATACATTACATACACACATGTTTTATGTATATATATTAATAATGAAAGAATATATTTAAGTACTTCACATATTTTACTTTTAGGTTGTTTGTGAATTAGACTTTCCTGAAGTGTATGAATCTTTTAATCTTTACAAGACAATAAATGTTATAAAAGAACGCATGAGTAAACACAGTTATAATCATGGCTAGAGGCCAAACTAAGCCCATTTAAAAAAAAAAAACTGATCAATTTAATTACATAAAGATATAAAGCTTTTAGATGGTAAATCTCACCATAAGCAAGATGAGCAACCCTTCAAAACACACTATACAATTGACAAAGCCCTATCTTCCTTATTAAGTCCCAATCTATCAATAAGGAAAAATAAAAATTCTAACAGAAAAATGGAAAATAGGGGAGGGGCTTGGTCCTACCTCAACTGTACATGCCAGACTGCATTAACTCACCCTGGGAGTCCTTACCCTCTCTGAGGAATGAATGAGGGCATGGGCTGGGGGGAAGCTGGAGGATAACTAGGAAGAGGGGAGGGAGGGAGGACAGTGGTGAGTATGTTTAAAAAAACTTTTAAAGGGGCTGGAGAGATGGCTCAGCGGTTAAGAGCACCGTCTGCTCTTCCAGAGGACCCGGGTTCGATTCCCAGCACCCACACGGCAGCTAACAACTGTCTGTAGTTCCAGTTCCAGGCAAACACCAAGGCAAATAAATAAATAATAAATAAAGTTTAAAAAAATACTTTTAAATAGATAAATGAAATGTAAAATAAAATAAAAACAAAAAAAACCCACAAATGGGTCATCATTGAGAAAATAAATGTAAATTATTTGTAAATATATGAAGAGACAGTCAATTTCTTTGCAATGCAAAACTTAAAATTAAAAGTACAAGATACTATTCTCTCATCAGTCTGCCCAAAACATTCACATGTTGGTGAGCCTCACTGCTGGATGTAGAAGCATAAAGGGAATTCTCACAGACCACTGACAGTGACCGTGACGTCTGGAGCACTCTTCGGCAAAAGCAATCAGCCTTTAAAACATATTGTCTTTGACTTATCAAAAATGATACTAAAAAGTAGCTCACCATTTGTAGAGAAAGTAGTATGCAGTTATTAAAAATAAATATGTATGTGGGAATGAAATAATGTAATTTCTCAAGCCTACAAATCAATTTTTCTAAAACTAAAACCTTAAAGATTACCTCTCCTGGAAGAAGTCCTGGATACCACACTACAGAGGGAGATAGAGCTCACAGAGATAAATTAGCTAGCTAATAAGCAAATAGAAGAAACCAGGTAAAGAGTCAGAAATAATGCTATTTACTATTCACATACAAAAAATATAAGGGACATTTAAGGTTAGCTTTGAGTGCTTCTTTTCCTATAATCAAAAATAATGACAAAACAAAAATGAGAATGATATTCATAATTTGCTGAGCAGAAAGTTATGACATCAATGCTACCACAAAATGAGTAATGGTAATTTATGTTAAATTCTATTTTAAACTTTCTAGTTTAAAACTAACCATAGAAAATAAATTTCTTTAAAAAAAATGGGTCAAAGTATAGAATCAACAATCTTACTACTTAATTCAGCAGTTTAGGAAAAAGAATACATTTTTCACCTAGAAGTATAATTTGGAGTATAAAAATATTTCATGTTACAAATAATTAAAATATTAAAATAGTTAATGCTTTTATAAAATACAATATTTCTTTAAAGGATAGATTTGGTTAGATCTCTTGTGAATCCGAAAGACGACTCAAAAAACACATTTTAGACATAGATGCTGCCTCTTCTGTCCTCTGATATGAAAGCCATATCCAGCTAGGAAATGACTTCCATGCTTGTAGGACAAAAACAGCTGAACCCATTAGAACAAGTGTTTGAAACATAGGTACTAAAAGAGGAGTTGGAAGCAGAAGATGGGCTCATCCCAGAGGCTGTAAGTGTGTGAGAAGGTCCTCTTCTTCTTCAAGGTAGTCAGGAAACATGGGAGCCCTCCCACACATGTAGCAACCCTTTGAAAGAGCAGAATTTTGTTTTTCAGGAAACAGAAAAACCCTGAACTCTAGGATATGAATTTCAAGGTTCTGCCTTCCCCAGGGGAGAGACTCAGATGCTGACAAGAGGTTTGCCCAGATGGGAAGGCTGGTATCTTGATTTCCTACACTAAAGCAAAACTCTACCAGCCACACAGCACCCTCTCCTTAGCCAAGATTTTGCCCTATATGTTCCCAGTTGCCTGAGTCCAACTACACTGTAAAAATGCCAAAGAGAGAATGTGCTATTGTGATAAAAGAATCCAGTTTCAGACAACATTTTTTAGTATATTGCTATAATTCTATTATTGTTGTTCTATATCTAGTGCATAAATTATACTTTATTACAGTATACATATAATCATAGAAAAACTATGGCACATATGGGATTTTATGTGTGGTTGCAGGCATACACTAGGGATCTTGGAAGATATCTCTCTCTGTACAAGAGAATACAAGCCTATTCATATATGCAAGAATATAAGCCTATTCACAAAATTTCTCAAGTATTGTACCTTTTTCTGAATGTGAACAGATGCCCAAGATTGCCTGACACATGAGAACCAATAAAAAACAGAGGTCATGCTAGTTAATAAAGAAATTGGGGGAGGGGAGCTGGAGCAAAAGCTCAAAGTTTAACAGAATCTGCTGTTCTTACAGAGAACCTGACTTTGCTTCTTAGCACCTACCTATCAACTCTAGTTCCATGGGCCTGATGCCTTCTTCTGGCCTCCATATATATATGCACACACACACACACACACACACACACACACACATATATATATATATATATATATAAATAAACAAACAAACAAATAATCATGTTTTAAGGAAAATTAAGAAAAATAATTCAGAGAGGGAAAACTATCTGCAGAAGCAACATTGCTTCAGAAATCTTTTTAAAGATGCTTTTTAAAATAGAAGCAGGAACTAATTAACGTTTTTAAGAATGCCTTGAAAAACACACACACACACACAAATCACATTGTAACTAAAAATATAATAGAATGTTTGAAAAAGAGATGAAGGTAGTTCTGAGCAAACAGAATTTTGCAACAGCAGCAATGTAGAGAGTATCAACCGGACAGCCAATATCAGGGAAGCAACTTCCAGAAAGAGCACAGAGACCTGGAAGCTATCAGAGCAAATGTAGAATATTTCTCCAGGACAGAAAGCTCCACAGTGGGAAGGCATGAGAACAAGTGGTTTGACCAACAGAGACAGGCATCCCCAAGTGCTGCAGAAAAAGGCGATAGTCCAAATGGATGCAATCGGAGTGGCCGTGGGTATCTAAATGCTCCAGGAGTGAGATGCAGCAGAAGAACGAAGTTAGGATAAAAACTCTCTCCCTAGAACACCTATTGCACTAACAGTCAATATAAAGCCAGTAGATGGACATTTTCTCATATGCAAGGAATGAAAAGGTGTTTCTTTAATACCCTTTCTTAAAAAAAGCACAAAAAGGCATGTTGCAGTGGGACAATACGCCCCCTCCCCTCAAAAAGGATTGTTATATTTTGTAATTTTCAGGAAAACGAAACACAGTCTAGTGTGTTAGTAGAAGGGGTCTCAGGATATAGACTGTGAGCCTGGCTGAGAGTACCCATCCTGCTGTATCGGGTCCTGAAGAGTTGTGGGAAAATATTTCAAGGGAAAGAGATAGGTATCAGCAACTGCCAAACACAGTCATGCTTTTGATTCAAAGCACATCACATCTACTGTAGCATCTGAAAAAAAAAAAAAGCTAATAAGAAGCTAGAAAGTGTTTGAAAGCAAACTACAAAAAGATCATTGATTACTGAAACCCTTCCTCAAAAAAAGGTCATTTTTAAAAAGACTACTTAGAAATAAACAGGACTAGTATATTCATAACAATAACACGAACAAGCCAAAAAAACAAAACATGACAGGATCTAAGTCTTGAAGTCCATAAACAGGAATAAGACAAAGCAATTTAAAATTGAACCGAAGAGGGCTTTAATCTAAGCACTCAGAAGGCAGAGGCAGGAGGATTTCTGGGAGTTTGAGCCTAGCCTGGTCTACAAAGTGAGTTCCAGGAAAGCCAGAAGTACATAGTGAAGCCCTGCCTCAAAACAACAGTGAAAACTGAAAAGAGAAATGCCAGTGCATAGAAAGTACTTTAAAAACTGGAGACAAATGGTCACACATGGCTGAAGCAGACAGATGTGACTCAGTAGGAACGTAGCATTACTTCAAGTCCTGGAAGACAACAGCATCCATTCCGACCTCTGCCTTCAACCTTCAACCGCACCTAGCAGGAACAACTAACTACCTTGCTACTACAGAAGCTCAAGGTGTTACACAGTAGATACTGTGTAACCTTGAAAGTTGATCTTTTTGGAACTCTGAGTTAACTTTATTCCGGAGAGACACTTAAAATACGAAACTGCACACATAACTGTGTATTCCTCGGCCTTTTCTGCCAAAGAGAAATGATCCCACTTGCTATATTTTCTCACAAGTTATAAGGAAAATTTTTTTCCAACGCCCCTGCTGAATCTGAAATGGAGTCCCTGTCAGTTGACCCTTTGAGGTATTTAGAAACAGGTGATCAAGTTCACCTTGTGACATTCATTCTAAAAACTAGGCAAAGATGATCACCCTCCACACAGCTATATCTTCTCTTTGGGTGTCAAGGATTTAGCAGGATGCAGCAACCAGTAAAAGATGGAATCTAGTCTTAAATTTCCCTATTAATGACCCATGCTGGGGAGGGGATGGGGAGATGTGGAGAAGAGAGAGTGACCTGATGTGGTCGGAGGGGGAAGGGACCTTGAATAAGGATATACACAGATAGAAAATGTGACTTCTTTATTCATAATAAAAAAAGATCCCCATTAATTAGTGGAAACCATATCTCACAGTATCCCATTCTTCTGGATCACGATTCCCATACAAGTTAAAAAAAAAATCACAATAATACAAAACCTAACACTTTATAATCTTTAACATAATAATTTAATATATATTAATATAATAATATAATCTTAACATAATAATTTCAGCCTGAATATTTTGCTTCCTAATACTAAATCTCCTGTTGAAATACTGGCATTCGTATAATGTAGATGCATAGTAATTTATTTTTCCCATCAACTACTGAGGTTGTTCTCAGCGTTTAATGTTACAGCCAGCCTAGCTGCACTTTCTTTTGTTTGAACTTTTATCTTTTCACATTCCTTATGATTATTTCCCAACAATCAGGACCAAAATTCTTAAAAGATAAACAATATTCCAATATTTAATGCAAAAGTGCACACTGGAAGAAGTTGTATGCTTTATATTCATAACCACAATGATGAGACAGTAAATTCATTTCCAAACTAAAAAGTTGTCATCAGGTGCAATGAACAAGCTGGTATAAAACCCTTATTATACTTGACACTTTATTAAAACTGGCTTACTATTAGAGGTTTATTAAAACTCTAGTTCTAAATTACTGATCTTTTTATGATTTTCATATCACAACCAACTATAAGGAATAAAAGAGTACACCAGAAGGGCTGGAGAGATGGCTCAGGGGTTAGGAGCACTGGCTGTTCTCCCAGAGGACCTGGGTTCAATTCCCAGCATCCACATGGCAGCTCACAACTGTCTGTAACTCCTATTCTAGAGATCTGATATCTTCATACCAATGCACATAAATAAAAGCTAAAAAAAAAAAAAAGAAAAAGAAAAAAAAAAAGAGTGCACTAGAATGCCAGGTGGTGGCGGTACACACCAGTACTTGGGAGACAGAGGCAGGTGAATTACTGAGTTTGAGTCTAGTCTAGGACAATGAGGGCTACGTAGAGAAAGCTTGTCATGAAAACAACAACAAGAAAAACAAACAACAACAATAGAAAGCGCACTAGAAAATGGTGACCATAGACTTACAGTTTTTATACAATTTTCCAAAATTTATGATTATATTATGTTTTGTTTGTCTCTGTGGCAGATTCTGGCTACCCAGGCTGGCTAGACACTCAAGGTCTTTTTGCTGCACTTTGAGAACTGCAGTTCTCAATTGCCAGAACTAGAGGTATGTGCTACCATACCTGACTGGACTGATTGGATCTTAAACATATTGAATTAAACATTAAAATTACTATTACACAGAAATAACAATTTGTATAGCTTTTCATCTTATTTTAAACTTTATTATCCTATAAGTTAACTCATTAGAAATAACTAATGATTTATTATTACTTTGAAAAATGAAATTAAGATTCCTGCTGCATGGAAATGTGAGTTCTTTCCTTTTTAGTACTGCATAAAGTGCTTGATCAGAATCTGCCTGAGTCTTGGCCTCATCAATCCAGTGACAATGGCACACATGGCCCACACTAAAGCTACTACAAATGTCTAGCATGAGTGTACCGAGAACTCATTGCCATGTGCTGATAACGACCTGCTGTTTTTAGAGACATTATAATTCCTAACTGAAGAGTTAGCTGATCCTAAGAAGAAAGTAGGATACGTATGATTCAGGCTAAGGAGACCCATTAGTGGTAAAACCAGAAGCCTGTGAGGCCTTTGGGTGTTGCATTCTAACCGCTACACACTGATACCACACGTGAATGGAATCAGCAATATCTTCTAGACACTAGTTTGATGCCTATTAATCCAATTCCAGTAAAAAACTGATTTTATTTATAAAGTTATTTATTTTTACTTACACTTTATAAACTATTTCTAATGGAGTCAACAAAAATAATTAACCTCTTAAAAAGGGGATACTATTGGATACTATACAATGCACTTTTTTTTTTCTTCGTAAGAGAATGTTACTGCAATGTTATGTCTACTTTCTCCAAATACACATTCAGAATATAAAACTGTCATTCATAGTTTAAGAAAAAATATCTTGGGAAAATTAAAGGAAACACTTGGCTGGATGTAAACCTCTAAATATGCAAAGGCACTTTGCATATTCCCATGGTTTTAGTAATTTAATTACAGGGCTTAAGTTCACTGCCTAATAAAGTTTCTATTTAAGACACAGAGTAATAAGACACAGGAGCAAATCAAGACCAAGAACACTTACTTTTATCCTGTGATCATCAGTATCTGCTACAGTTGCTACTCTGATAAACAGGGGATTTCTTTTGTCTACAGCTTCAAACTTCATTTTTTTCTGGAATCCATGTGGAGGTTTCTGCCATAACAGAAAGAGTCGTGAGGTTGGAAACAAAAACAAAAACAACAACAGCAAGCAACAGTTGAATTGTTTAGGTAGCCTCTTCTTAAACTAGAACTGGGCGTCACTTTTCAGTTAAAATACACCACTCAACACACATGCAGAAGAACAGCCAGCTGAAGAGAGGAAAAAAAGGCAGAGGCATAGGTATTATAGCTATTTAGTCTGCCTCAGGGAAAATTAGACATTTTGCTTATTGGTTCAGGTGTCATGATAAAAGTCAGTAAGCATGATTTTTTTTTTTTTTGAGGTGAGCAAAAGGTCATGATTTTATTGTCTTCATAACAAGATCAACTTAGAACTGCATCACTTGAACCTTTCTCTTCTAATCGTCTCCCAGTTTAAGATGCTCCCATCTCTCACTAGCCAGTATCCTTTTAGGTCAGAAGTTGGACTCAGCACACTCATGTCTCAGCAGGGTCTTCTTCATAGTTTTAGAATTTTTGCTGAGCATAGGCTCGTCTGCCCACTATAGGCACTGTTTCCTGTTATAATGACACTTTCCCTAGGCATACAAAACTCCTTCCGCTTCTTGTGTTTTGTTTCTTGGTGGGGGTGGTTGCTGAGAATTGAATTCAGGACCTCTGGAAGAACAGTCAGTATTTTTAATACCTGAGCCATCTCTCCAGCCCCCTCATGATGTTCTTTTATCTGTTTCTTAAATTATACTTACTAATTAAGTTTACTATTAAAAACTCTAGCAATTTTTACACAAAAGTAACATCTAAAGAAGAAAAATGTCTGCAGAAGACATTCATGTTTAAAGAATAGTATTTTATTTTGAAACAGAATCTTTGTACATAGTCTAGACCAGCCTTGAATTGTGGTGTTCCTCATTCACCTCTCAAATATTAATATGAGAAACATGTCCAAGTGCCTGATCCTTACAAAATTATTTATTATATTTATTTTCCCCATAAATTCATGGGAAAATATAAAGTAATGGATTTGAGGAGCTGAGAAGATAGCTCAGTTGGTAAAACACGTGCCTTGCAAGTTTTCTCCCTAGAATCCACACTTAAAAATTGTGATTTTTCCCCTGGGGAGGTGAAGGCAAGAAGATCTTTGTGATTTACACCAGCCAGCCCAACCTACTTGGTAAGTTTCAAGGCAGTGAGGCTCCCTGTCTCAAAAACTGTGGTGAACAGTATCTAAGGAACAACATTCAAGATTCTTCTGTACCCACCCACATGCTTGTCTCCTCAACACACGTGCATCCACAGGTATGAAAATCACGTGAGTAATTGTGTCTTTCCAAGTTGAAAAACTGTGAAAGCCTCTTCTTTGTCCTCCTAGTACTTCTCATTGCTAAGCTAGCTGACCAGTTTCTTAAATGTTCATAAATCAACAGTCTCTTCAGCACGTAAATCACAAGGAGTATAAAGCAAATAGTCTCTCACCACTTTGAAAGCTCTTGCAGGAGCAGGTGAAGAATTGGTTTCTTCTAAATATTTATCCCAAGAAAAGTGTTTCACATGTGAATAGCCTAGGAAATAAAGATAAACATGAATCCTATGAGAGTGTCATAAAAATGAGAGTGAGAATAACATACTGTCCTATAAAAATCATGACCCACCAGCAGTGCAGCAAAGGAAATGATGTACAGGTTGATAGAAAAACACACTCCTCCAGAGCCATTGCTCACAATGGTTAGCTCCATTCTGACCAGTTATTTTGACTATTTTGCTTTTCAGATGTGATTATATAAAATCGTGAAATAATACATAGGACTTACAAGTATTGTTTATAAAGTATTTCAGATAACCTCTCTGTTTGTTAGGCTGAATATCTCAAAGAACCAACTCTAAGATTCATTGATTCTTTGTATTGTTCTTTTTGTTTCTACTGTATTGATTTCAGCTCTAAGTTTAATAATTTCCTGCCATCTACACCTTCTAGGTGAGTTTTCTCCTAATTGTTCTAAGGCTTTCAGCTGAGCTGTTACTTCTCTAGTGTGGGATTTCTCTAAAGGGTCTGCTTTATAGGTAAATTGGCCCTTTTCTTTTGCAGCTCTTAAAATTTTTTTTTGTTCTGTATGTTTTGTGGCTTATTATGTGGTGCACTTACTTTTTTGGGGGGTCATATCTATTTGGTGTTCTATAAACTTCTTGTATCTTTCTAGACATTTCCTTCTTCAGGTTAGGGAAGTTTTCTTCCATGATTTTATTGAAAACATTATCTGTGCCTTTGAGCTGGTATTCTTCTCCTTCTTCTATTCCTATTATTTTCAAGTTAGGTCTTTCGTGGTGTCCCAGATTTCCTGAACATTTTGCATTATGGCTTTTTTGGTTTTAGTATTTTCTTTGACTGCTGTATTTATTTCAGCTACTGAGTCTTCTACTTCAGAGATTCTATCTTCCATCTCTTGAACTCTGTTTGTTATGCTTGTATCTGTAGTTCCAGCTTTTTTCTTCAGGTTTTCTATTTCCATCTTTGCCTCATTTTGTGCCTTTTTTATTGCTTCTATTTCAGTTTTTAGTTCCTGACATGTTTCTTTCATAGATTTGTTCATCTCTTCCAATTTTTTGGTTGTATTTTCTTCTATTTCTTTATGGGAATTTTTCATATCTTCTTTGAGGGCTTCAATGATCATCATAAAGGAATTTTTGGTGTTGCTTCCTTCTGCTTCCTCTTCATTGCTCTGTTAGGCTGAATAAGGAAACATGCCTATATATACCTAAACAGAGGATTTTCTAACATATGTGTAAAATTAACTCTCTCTGCCTCCTTCCTGCTGCCTTTTGTTTCCTCTAGAGCCCTAAATCAATTAGACAGGTATAATAGTAGCCTATCAAGTTGTAAAATTTGCCACATAAAGGAGACATACAAAATCTGCAAATACATTAGTTATAATAGAAGTCAGGCTTCGGCACAATTGAGAAATAAATATGGACAGAAGAAAACTAAAATGAAGCCAATAGTTTGAGAATTGAACCATGGCTTATGGTATCTATGAGAGGGTGTTTAACATACACTATTGCTGAAATAAAAGAGAATAAAGTTCTGTGTATGCTTACAAATGTGTATTTCCTACAGCAACTGAGATGCTTGATAGGAGTATCACTCTGTTAGCAGTAAGCATATAGCAACCAGAGTTTCTAAATAACACTCTCCACTTTAAAAGAAAAATCCTTGGAAAGATTGGTTATAGGGCTGGGTCAAGATAAGTGTGTATAAGATACTCCTAACTGTTCCAGATAGCAGTTTGCAGAAACTGAGATCAGTGTGTATAAAGGAGGTAGAAGCCAGCTTAGAACAGCTCTCACTGGGTACATCTTTAAAACATCTACATAAAATCAGCAATAAACTCTTAAATAAAATTAGTAATCTACAGTTCTACTAAAATTAACTGGATGAATAACTGGGAAATGAAAAACCCATGTTTGCAGAAGAGTACCAATTAATTATACACAAAAATAGATGGAATAAGAAAAATTAGCATTACCCATTAACATTTGTCAACTTAGAATAGTAATTAGTTCCAAATAGAAATATTAGCATATGGCACAACTTCTGAAAGACAGATGAGATTGGAGGTAATTACAACATCTCAAAGATTTCTAGAAAGAAAATATTGGCAGAAAAGGTTGGCAAATATCTCCTTGATTAATTCATGGGGAAAAAAAACCCCACTGAAATGCTGTGCCCTTAAGAAGATTTTAATAAATTCTCCAAAAAAAAAAAGAACAACTTGTAGATGAGCATGAGGGTGCTTTTCTTTACTCCCACCATTTGAGGGGCAGAATCAGGTGGATCTCTGTGACTTTGAGACCAACCTGGTCTATATAGTACATTCTAGGCCAGCATGGCTGCCTAGTAAGACCATCTCAAAAAACAAAGCAACATAAAAACAAACAAATGTACAACTTGGGTCCAGTCATAAGGAAATTTCAACCATACTAAAATGACATCACTCTGTACAAAATGATTGATTAGTCTGGAAGTCTCACACATACTGAGGTTGTCGAGGAGAATCTAACTGGGGCCTAGAAGAGTTTGTAGTTGAGTAGCAGCGCAAGATACCTTTGCATGAATGACATTGTGGGGACAGCTGTCAAACCTGAAGGAGTCCCTGGCTCAAGGAGATGTGCAAATAAGTTTGGAAGTGAACTTGAAACTTTTTACCACCGGAGGATGTTTCAAAGTAATTAAAAAGGAAATATGCAAGCTTATATATACATATGCATTTTACTGCACATTTTAACTTTAACCAGAGCATTCTCTAAAATGACACTATAAACAGAAAAGGCTAACAAACCTTTAAACTGAGAATGAGAACTGTGACTGCCTCCATTTCATTTTAAACATTGAGATATAGCTTAAAAAACTAAGAATAAAAGTTGTCATATATTATTTTTATATATTATCAATCAAATGGAATAAAACTAAAAAATCAAAAACAAGAGAAATAATAGCATCTATATATACTTGTGAACTGAACAATATAATCTTGAATGAACAGTGGGGTCATTGAAAAAATGAGAAAAAAACATTTGAAGCTTTCTAAAATAAAAAGAAAATGAAGAACAGCACTAAAACTGTTGGACATAGCTAAGGCAGCTCTATATAAGAGGAAACTTTATAACTATGAGAACTAAGATTACAAAACCAAAACCAAAACAGAGGGCTGAAGAGACAGCTCAATGGTTAAGAGCACTGGCTGCCTTTCCTGAGGTGATGAGTTCAATTTCTAGCACCCACATGATGGCTCATAACTATCTGTAATGGGATTTGATGCCCTATTCTGGCATGAAGTTATACATGCAGATAGAATATTCATACACATTAAATAAATAAATATTAAAAAAATCAGAAACATTTCAAATAAATTACCTGACAGAATACAAATTCTTAGAAAGAGAAAAGCAAACCAAAGCTCCAAGGTGATAAGTAACAAGATATAACAGAGATCCTAGGAGAAATTAATGAAATGAAAACTGAGGAACAATGCATCCAATCACTGGAGCAAAGACTTGATCCTTTTAAAAAATGAACTGGATTGACAAATTCTAGCAGAACTAACCAGAAAAGAATGAAGAGCCACAATAATAGAACTAGAGATGGAAACAAGGTGGTAAGAATAAATTACAAATAAATTCTGGGAACTACTAAGGAAACCTATGAGCGCATATTCAAAACAAACGAACAAAACATGGGGACTCTAGGGGAAAAAAACCAAGACATGTATATGTTACCTAAATGAAAGGAAGAAGGTGTGAGCAACCAACAAACAAACAAGCTACACAACTCAAGCAGTGACAGGAAGTCTCCCAACAAAGCAAGCCCAGAGCAGATCATTGCCAATGTCTTCTAAATATTTTAAGAGGAGTCACATCAACACTCCTTGAACTGTTGAACCACTACCAAAGTCACTCCAGAAAGCCAACACACTCTGATACTAAACCCTGGTAAACAGACAGACAGACAGACAGACAGACAGACACACACACACACGCACGCACGCACGCACGCACGCACGCACGCACGCACGCACGCACGCACACCAACCAATTTCCTAGTGAATAGAGACATAAAAGAATGAACCTAGGTCCTTATCTCTCACCCTACATAAAAATTAATAGGCTCAAATAAGGCCTTTAAAAACAATGTCAAAATGAGTAACATAAATAAAACAAATATGAAGAAATGCTGCTGAGAACAGATGTAAACTTACACATGCTGATGGGAATACATACACACTGGCACAACCATTTTGGAAATTAGCGTGGAGGTTACTGTATAAACTATGAGGAGATGAAGTCACTCTTACTCCATGTGCAATTCTGTACTTTAAAAACGGGAAGACGTCCACGTCAGGATACCAAAGAAATTTAGGCATTGCCTTTAAAGCTAAACTCCCTATATTAGCCAAAATATAGAACCAGTCTAGAGATTCATCATCAGATGAATAAAGCAAATGTAACATGTGCGCATAGTAGAATTTCAGCTAAGAAAGAATAAAATTATGTCAATCTTAGGAAAATGGGTGAAAACAGATCACTATGTGAGTAAAGTAAGCCAGATTCAGAAAGACATCTATCACATATTGTCTTTCATATGCAGAACCTTGATTTTACTTTATAAATGGATATTTGTGTATATATATATTCAAAATTATTTTTTAAAGGTGAGAATGTTAATTTCAAAAACGGAACAATAAAGACAGGCATATTTATAGAAACATGAACACAATGCACCCAGGAGAACTGCTAAGGAGATGGAGAGACTGTGAATGATATAGTAAAGGTGACAGAAAAGTTATCCAAGAAAACTGAGTGGTTAGGCCCTTCTTTTAAGAAGAGGTAAAACTGAGTCTTTAAAGGTAAGAGCTCAAAAGTTCATTTTTTAAAAGAACCATACAAACACATTCATAGTAAACTAGGTTCATAATTTGACTGGGATTCTTTGATGTTATTCAAGCTTTTATATATATATTAAATATATATATATTTAAAGTGGTAACATTTATGTAATACTGAATTTATCATTTTCATCATCTTTGGTGATACACAGTTCTGTGCCATTAAAAACATACTATGCTATTTAGACCTTTTCATATGCAGTTCTGTACTTTTAAAAGCTTGTCAAAAAAAAAAAAACCAACTTATTTTCTTCCATTCCATTACAAAATTGTATGAAAGGTGACAGAAGAGTTGGTTTGGGCCTCACAAATGAAGTCAACAATAACACTACACACACCACTTCCCAGGGACAATCAGGAACCAGTTAGTCACTGGTTCACTGTTTATTTACCAGACTCTGATTATGACAAAAATAGTGGTGTGTATGGCAGACTTGATATTAAACAGGGAAAGAAGAAGAATCCTCCCAGCAGATTAGAAGGTGTACTGCCAGAGGACCATCTGTGCAATCAACAGTGTAAAATGTCTGCCAAGTGGCAACAGGTTTGAGCCGTACAACTATAAACATTTTGCTTTGATTCTTTGCTACTTATGTCTCTTTTATCTTCAACCTAGCCATGAAAATGAGAAAATACAGTCTCTTTTCTTCCCTCCCACCTACAAGAAGACTTTGAAAGTAAAAAGTACTAGGTGTGCAGGTGATAAGAATGTTTGGTTCCCTTGTAAGAAGTAATCAGGCATTATGTGTGTGGCACTGTACTAAGGTATTGGGGGTAGATCTTAACACAGAGATAGCTGTCTGAATGGAATGAAGCTATCTTGAGAAGTTGCAAACTGAGGCTGATCTTATATGCTGCCAGCTTCATCCACAGACTAGCTGCTAGGAAACTCAGGCCTCATTTATTTTTCTATGTGATCAAGGTTGTCTACTTTACTCTAATATCCACCAAGCCACCAGCTACTGAGCAGTCGGGCTTCAGCTCAGCTAATGACCCTGCCTTTTCCCACCTGTGGGGAGCATGACACTTTTCAACAGTGACACGGTTAAAAATTGTCCTTATTATGATGACGATGATGAGTCTGATTTTTAGCACGTAAAACCACAAAGATAATATTCATCAGCAGTTACACTGTTTCTTGTCACAGAGAAAGTGAGTAAAATAAGGTTCCACATTATTAGAGACAGCTGAAGCCCTCCCCAGCCCCCCAAACTTCAGGGAACAGAGATATCAATTAGCACAAGCTACAAAAATTTATGGTGAACAAGAAACCACAGCAACTTAAGCAAAAGCAAACGTGTACACGCTGAACTTAGCAGAAAAGTATAAAGCCATAGGCTTTCACTTCAACAGGCACATCACACCTGCCAGAGCAGACCCCAACAATGTGATCTCCACTTTTGACATCACATCTATGTTTCTTGCCTGCCCAAGTTTAGCAACTGTGCAGTAATATAATTAAATCCTAAAATGAATCAAGTTGAAAGCAGAGAGATATTTTTATAAACCTTGTCAAACATGATGATAATGTAAGGTTGTGAAGGAAACTATGCCAAAGTTTAATACATTGAGGCTCTCTCAGGGGTCAACAAGCTTCTGCCTGCAGTGACTGCAGCTTTGTAAAACACAGCTGTGACACTCACATTTATGTGAGAACTTCCTTCCTATTTTTGTGCTACGACTGAGTTGAGCAAATGTGACAGGACTCCAGGGCACACCAAATGTAAAGTATCTATTATCTGGCTTTTTACAGAAAAAAATGTGGTCAACTGTTGAAGCATATGAAAAACATGAACACATTATAAATCCATACCTGGTGGGGTAATAAGAGTTCTTCTATGTTCTTTACACCAACCAACTGGATGAATGTGTGGACTGGATGATTCACACCTGTAAGTTATATAAATTAAAAATCTATAGTTACTAGAGAAATGGGCAAATACTGTTAGAAGACCTTAAAAGAAACATTAGTAGCCATTTTGAACACATTCAAGGGTTCTACTTATTACAACCTGTCCAATTTGAAAAAAAATTCTAAAGAATCTTTCATTCTTCATATAAACATATGTATAGTTTTCACACATAGCATATTTTTGTTAGATAAATTATCATATAGATTTGACACTATAGTTTTATTTTCCCACAAAAAAAAAATTAAGTCTAAAACTTCAAATGCAGGAAAAGTACAAAGATACCATCATTTGCAAGTGTCATGGGGGAAAATAAAGTATGGAAAAGGGAAGTTAAAATTACTTAAGCATCTCTAAAGCTCATGGTCAAGATTACTATCAAAAACCAGCTAGAGCACCTACAAAATCAGGAAACTCGTAAGGAACCCTGGGAAAAGCAATGTTCAGGAAAGATGGAATACGTGGTGTGAAGAAGGTGGGTAACAGAGCAAGGGGAGTGAAATGGGGTTGGGGGGCAAGGCAGAGGGAGGGGTAATGGAACAGGGAAGGTATAAGCATTAATGAACTTTAGAACACCATTAGGAACCTACTGCTGCAGAGGCTTCCTAAAATTTAAAATAGATAAAACACACACATGCATGCGTGCGTTCATATATATAAAATGAGCATAAATGAACTTATCCTATAATGGGAATGTGGAATGCTTCTCCTAGATACCATAGACTAGCGAAATGTCCCGTGCAAATAAACAAATCCAGAAATAGTAGCAGCATGCTATTTCTGTGACTCTTTGGAATTGCAGATACCAGAGAATAAAATGAAGAACTTCTTCCCTCCGCTGCTTTTCTCTTGCCTACCACCCTCACTATAATGAAGCACATATTTCTCCAGAGACTTCCTATCGGCACACAACGCTGGTGCTTTTGATTCCTTGCTCCTCATCACACTTGTTCTATAAATTCCTTACCTCAGCATGCAATATATGTTGCACAATTATCTGCTCACTCATTCTTTTAAGTATCAAGTGAAGACAGTATGTCAAAAAGTGATGTGCCAGACACTAGACAGGCCCTGAGGAAATGGCCATAGTAAATTAAATGTAAGCTCTTCTTTGTGTGGTACGTACAACCTTGTAGAGAGAAACCGTAGAAATAAAAAATAACTGTCCTCTGTATCTGCAGGGGATTAGAGCACAAGGCCCCTGATGAGAACAATTCAGAGGTACTCAAGAACTTCATATAAAGTGGTGTGGCATTATATCCTCTGTATGTGCATCCTCCTAATTTGGAGGTACTCAAGAACTTCATATAAAGTGGTGTAGCATTATATTCTCTGTATGTGCATCCTCCTAATTCTGAGGTACTCAAGAACTTCATATAAAATGGTGTGGCACTTGTGTCCTCTGAATGTACATCCTCCTATATACTTTAAATTACTTCAGGATTACTTAAAATAGATAGCACGATGTAAATATTGCAGAATCAATTATGGGCAAAAAAATTACTTTAAGCGTGTACATGTTCAGTACTATAGCAACCATCACAGGTGCAATTAAATGTACGAGCTAAGGTTGGCACAAAGAAAAGCAGACGGCTGAAGTAAAGGAACAGGCTGAGGATGCAAAGGTGTTGCTTTATATAGGCTAGTCTAGCCTCTCATCCCAGGAGGCGATCTTTAAGCAAATACTTGAAGGATGTGATGAAAGACAGAAGTGAGCCACTCAAATACAGAAAGGAAAGGATTCTGGGTAGAGACAATGAATCCAAAGGCTCTGATGAGGGAAGCCTGGCAGTGCTGTATCACAGACAGGAAAGCATGGTCTGTCGGAAACAGATAATACAGTGCGATGTCAGAACAGAGGCCGCTTATACAATCCTAAGCGAAGGAGTTGAATTCAGAGTAAAGGAAAACATTGTAGAGGGTATTAGGCAGAGAAGGATCTTAGTCTGATTTATGTTTTAAAGTAATTATTTTAATTATTATGTAAACAGTAATGCATACTGGAAGCAAGAGTTAGTTAGAAGATGATGTAAATTGATCACAGTGGCCTGGACCACCGTGGAGGTCGTGAAAATGGCAAGTGATCAGATTTAGAAGAACATTCTAAGCACAGACCTAAGAGCATTTGCCAGTACATTTAACATAGGATGTGAACTTAAAGAAGTCAGGGCACTTCAAGGTTCTGGGTAGAGGCAACAAAGAATGTAGCTGCCATTTGCAGGGCCAGGAATTACTCCTAGTAAAGGCTCTGACATTTCAAGAAGTGACAGGAAGCTTCTGCTATCGGTGTGTTTAGCAAATACGAGTCTGACAAACAAGAAAGGTCAAATGAAGCACAGACATGAAAGTCTAAAGTTCACATGGAAAGAAGATCAGGACCTAGTACCCATTTTGGAGTTATGAGCATTTGGGATGATACTTCATCCAGGAACAGACCTGAGGCAATCCAGGAAAAGAGGAGGTGAAGTCCTTGTCAGATGACTAGGAAGTGAAGTAACAGAAGAAAACAGCTGGATGTACTGGTGCTATAGATCAAAGGAGAAGTCATTGCTAGTCATGGGGACCTGTCACCAGAAAGGTCTCCAGTGTCAACGACCAGAGGACAACACAAAAGCTAGACCGAAACAGGGTTAAGAGAATGGGAGACAGTGACAGAAAGCGTATGTAAGAAGTCAGCAATGAATGGAGGTGGTGAAATACGGCACCGGAGAGAAAAAGCGAAGATTTGTTTTATTGCTTACGTTGGAAAATTGAGAGACACGGGGTGGGGTATGAATAAAAACAAATAAAAAAGGAAAGACATCTCTGGTCTCAGGCTTCGGGATCAGATGAATGAAGAAAAGAAATTAAACGGGAAAGAACATAACTGCTCCTAAATGTGGTAAAGGGGATAGTTTATTATAGTTCTGTGGGAGAGCATAGTCAGGGCTAGGAACATCTGGGTGAGTCCAAAGTAGACAGGACCTGGAGTCATGTGGGGGTGGGGGGAAGAGGAGAACCAGGTGCAACAGCCAGGAGGCCCCAAAGAGGAGGGGCAACCCAAAAGGCTGGATTACATAGGGGAGAGCAGCTTCTGCAGGACAGCCCAGCCCCTGGGCTGCAGACATTTAAGGGAGGAGGTGTGTGAGAGCCACCAGGTCCCTGTAAGGAACTGAGGAATGCAGGAAAAACCTGGAGGCCAGAGCTTGCTTTGGTACGTTAAAAAAGGTACCTCAGCCATTTGTCTCAGGTTTGAAACTTAACAGGGTACAAATGGAAATTTTCTGTTTTCTGGTTTAAACCTACTTGAAAATAAAAGCTGGGGTTTTGTTTTGTTTTGTTTTTTAAACAAGGCAAGAAGTAGATACTAGTTAAAAAGGAAATTGCTGCTGAATAAACCCCATGATGGGAACATACCTCCCATATGCTAAGGAATTTCAGTACAAAAAGTATAAAGTTATACTATAAAGAAGCCAGTTTTGAATAATCTAAAACAGCATTTCCTGGAGGTAATTAATTATTAGATACTATTTTATCAAGCAAACCTTTAGCATCACTTGGAACATAACTAGTCTGCAAAACTCAGCTGGGGAAATAGTGGTCTAAAGGTAACTAGGAGCCAGAGCCCAATTTTGCTTTATACCCAGATGTATTGTGTTTGTAGTGAGAGACTGGAATCTCAACCCAGCCTTCTTCATGAGAAACTAGAAGGTAGAACACCAGGAAGTAGGTAAGAAAAAGCTAGTAAGTAGTAAAAGCCAAAGAACTTTCTAAGAAATACTCTCAGTGAATGAGATTAGCACAGTCACCACATCCAAACCATACTTCTCACGGGCACACTGTTCAACTGGAACATGCTGAAAAGACAAAGCCACTATTTAAAGCTGCTTTTTCGGGGCTGGAGAGATGGCTCAGAGGTTAAGAGCACTGACTGTTCTTCCAGAGGTCCTGAGTTCAATTCCCAGCAAAACCACATGGTGGCTCACAACCATCTATGATGAGGTCTGGCGCCCTCTTCTGTAAAACTGTATGCATAATAAATAAATAAATCAAAAAAAAAAAAATTTAAAGCTGCTTTTTCTCAGAGCTTCAGGAGAAAAGACTTTTAACTTCAGGCTGGAGAGGTGACTCAGCAGTACAGAGTATTGCTGCTCTTCCAGAGGACCTGGGTTCGATTCCCAGAACGCACAAGGTAGCTCACAGCCATTTAGAACTCTGGTTCCAGGGGAATTTGATACCCTCTTCTGCCACCAGAAGAGCTTGTGTGCATAAAATACACATATATATGCAGAAGAAACACGCATACACATAAAAAGTAGGTTAATGCTAAGTTAATCCATTTTCATAAAAGACTCTTTAATATACAACTCCTTACGGTGCACTGTTATTATTACATTAATAGGGTTATTTGGATACTCTCAGCTTTTCTTAATCATTTTGGTTTTGGGTCTTTACTGATGGTGTAGTATTTTTAAGAAAGTATTTCTCTATAAGCAGCTTCTATGAACTGGTTAATCTGCATCCCTTGTGATTAAAAAAAAAAAGGGCTGTCTCTTTAGAATAATGGCCTGCTATAGTCTCTTCCTCTGAACTACACCTTTTAGAAACCCCAGACAACTGCTTTTCTTAGATTAGTACTTTTGAGTTGCATTGGGTGCAGAAGCTTTAGAATTGAAGCTGCGTTTTGAAATACTGATTTTCATGTATCTGGACAGAAGCTCAGAAGAATCACGTCACACAACTGGAACCTAAATAAATCTTTATTCTGAAGCAACACTTTTTCCTCTCTAAGTCAATTTGGTTTTAAAAATGGTACTGAAATATTTTTTTAAAGTTACATTAAATTATATGACTAATACACAAGGCAAAATACTATACATATCTATGGGGTAGAATGTACTATTTCAATACGTAAAATAACTATTCTCTGTTTCTTTCTAAAATAGTTTGTGTTACCTTATACTAAATAGATTACGATGACGTTTTAGTAATTTACTCTTTACAATAAAAGTACTTTGTAGGAGAAAAAGAAAGTATTTATAAATTGCTTCATAAAAAAACAAACTAAATAAATATGCACTTGTTTAATTCTTTCCCTTATCAATCAAATAACTGTAAAGTGCCTGCCAGTCCAATGGTGGTTATTTCAAAGCACAAAAAATAAATATCACTAACTCTTGATTTTAGTTGACTTTTTAATAAATTACAACTAAGAAAACCTAAGGCCTATTATATATTACCTAAATATTACATCAGGCCTTACTATATGTTGATAACTATGTTGATTAAACTCATCATTTAAGATAAACTTACCATCTTAAAAAGAAAAATAAGAATAGCCTTCTGTGACCTATATTCTACTCTATCAGTAGCAAGCAACTTCACTCAAAAGTTTGAAGCTCCAAACTTAATTCTTTTGCCACATTGTGGTCCCATCTAGTTTTGCTCCAGAAATGGAGCAAAAGGAATAATAGGGAACTGGCAGTAAATCACTTTTCACTGTACCTCTCTATTTCCATCATTTATGTTTTTATGTATAACATGAAGGAAATACATTTCAAAAAAATATTCAGTGAAAATTAATCACAAAATCTGCTGCAATCCATTTAGATCAAGACTAGTACATTCTGAAAGACTCAGAAACAAACAATTCATAACACACACACAACCTTGCTATTTATAATTTAATTATAAAGTGAAGAATGCATGAACTTCATATTATAGAAATACAAACAGGATAAGTGAGTATCTCAGTCCCTAAGGTTGAAAAGAAAGACCTGTTTTGTTGGCGATCATCATTTGTTTTGAGACTAGCCTTGAACTTGCTGTGAAGCTGAGGATGGCTTTCATCTCCTCATCCTCCTGCCTCCACTACCCAAGACATTACAAGTAAGTGTCATGTCACAGTCAAAAACTACATAAAAGCATGTACATATGTACGGCTAGGCACAGAGCCAGAATATTTCCAGGAGCTTATGTGAGACAAACATTAAAATCCCTTTCAAGCAACAATGGTTACAGCTTTGTAAGATATGCTAACAACCTCTTCCATTGCCTCATCCCACAGAATGATTATCTACTTACTAACAGAACCTGACTGCCCCAGCCACCTATCCATCATATGTTAAGCGTCTGCTTTACGATTCATCCAGCTGAGTTACCTAGCTCTCTCTTCCATCCTTAATTCATATTAATTAATGAGCTTATTGCCAAGAATCTCTCGATAACACGGTAAGTTGCCAAAGACCAAAGTGATGTCATTAAGTTATCAAACTGTTGTTCCTTCCTTTTCTCTGGGTTAAGAGAAAAAAGGTGATTAGTGTAACCTATAATCTAGTATCAGATATTTCCACTTTCCCCTTCACAGGGCTTTAAATCCTTCCTACAGATAAGAAACCATACCTAAAACACTCTAGGTGCAGGGACCTTACCTCAGAAGATGCCCTCACTGCTCCCTTTAACACAGCTAAAGGTCACTTCCGGCCATTTGCTAACTGGTTTCCGCCCTTATTTGAATCTTTGCAGCATGTGATGATCCCTTTGCGAGGGGCAACCAGAGCTTGAGGTAAGTAATCTGCTAAATAAGTAAGCTGCCAACTTCTCTACATCCTATCCCTGGGCTGAACTCAGGCATTCTCTCCTTGGCCAGTGCCTCTTCATCTCATCATGTGCCAATTGCCAAATTTCATGGTGTAACTCTAAACTCATCTCTTCTAATCTCATCTGTCTTTCCCTGTGAACCCTCTAGTGGGGATAAGTCAATCCTTTCCTCAATATGCCACCGAAAACAGCAACAGTTGGTTCTAATGATTAAACATTAACCACTAATGTCTGGCGGCATGTATCTCTCTTACCCTAGAAGGCACACAGGCCCCCATGGCTGAAGTTTAAGACTGTCTAAGTCTCATTCACTCCATGTCTTCATGTCATAATCGACACCCAGTGCACCTCCAACTAAACTCAGTAATAAAAGACCATCCCCTTTGATATCACTCTAGGTTACAAATACATCAATATTATCTTAGGGAGAAACAAGACTATTACTATTCTCAATCCATAAATGTAAAAGAAATCTACCTTTTAAAATAGTTTGCAATTTACTTAGGAACACCTGGGAGAAAACTGTGAGGATTCTTGTAAATCACTCTTTTAATGCTTCCCTCTCCTTCCTGACGTCTGCTCTTCCTCACGGAGATGCCATACCAAAATGAGATCAAAGTGGCTGCAGCTGCCATTCTAGTCCCTCAGGGCTTTAGGATGTCCCATGCTGAGTTTTGCTGTCACCTGTCTAGAATCCCCAAGGTCACAAGAAAATACCATTTCTTACAAGGAAGAACATTTCCCAGCACTTGAGGAAAAGAAGAGGTGACTATTCTCATTATAGGTTCTACCCCTGGAGCCCGAATCAGACAGCAGAAAATTAGAGAGAAAGAGGCTGAATGCATTAGGGAGTGGGATATGGGTCTCCCAAGGTCAGTGTGGCAGGGCAAGATGATGCAAAGTTTCCTCCATCCTGAGTTCTTGCTGAGGTCATTTCAATTTTAACTAGAATTTGATCTCTTCTATGGAGAACTCCATGGAAAAATTACCCAACTCTATTCTATGAACTCAAGGTCAAGATGCCCCAGCTAACTTATCTCAGCTTGTTAAATTGCCTGCTTGTGCAAACCTCCCCTCTAGTTAACCACTTATCTTAGCTTCTGTTCAATTGCTTGCTTGTACAAAACTTCCCCTGAAGCTGTGAAGCAAGATACCAGAAAGTAGTTTTTGCCTTTAAAAACCCCTTACCCTAGATACTCAGGACCTAGATATTTGGGTCCTTGAGTGTACTCCCAACTGACTGGAATAAAGACCTTCAATGGGCCAGAAGATGTGTCTGAATGGTCATCACTGGTGGGAGCCCTCTAACAGTTCTCACTTCCTGTCCTGCATCTTCAAAATAGTTTCTAGTTTTGATATTCTGTGATATTTAAGGTTATTTCTAAGTCTAACAATAATTAAAAAAAAAAAAAAAAACACCTAGAGGTAAAGCTATTTTATTTATACTTTTTTCCTTTCTTTAGTCTTGAATAAATTTTCATCATGCTTCTCTTTAGAAGGAAGAAATACTTTATTTCAACTAAATATATAGTATCTCAACAAGGACAGACAGATACATGTGCTCTGTGTATGATGGAATGGAGTATTCCTGTCCTATTCAAAGACTGGAGAGGCGGCTCAGAAGTTAAGAACACAGGCTCTTCTTCCAGAGGATCTGAGTTCAATTCCCAGCAACCACATGGTGGCTCATAACCATCTATAATGAGATCTGGTGCCCTCTTCTGGTGTGCAAGCATACATGCAAGCAGAACACTGTATACATAATAAATAAATCAATATACTAAAAAAAAAGAATTTTAATAAAAAGGACTGAAGAGATGGCTCAGAAGTTAAGAGCACAGGTTGTTCTTCCAGAGGACCTGAGTTCAATTCCCAGCAACTACATAGTGGCTCCCAGCCATCTATAATGAGATCTGGTATTCTCTTCTGGCGTGCAGGTATACATGCAAGCAGAAAATTGTATCTATAATAAATAAATAAATCTAAATAAATAAATAGAGTCATTTCAAAACTACTTTGAATTTAAAAAGAAAAGGAAATCTGTAACCTCAATTACACACCAAAGTAATTTATGCAGAAATAAAATCCAAAATTTAAAGATTAAAAAACTGGAGAAATTCCAGGGCACTTAAGCATTTTTTAAATGTGCCTTAGCTGCACACTGAGGAGGGGAATACACTTTCTTTTTTTCTGACAATTAACAAAATATGAGTTCATGTCAATAGAAATGTAAATAATCTTCAAAGGATATTCCAGTGTAAAAATAAGGGCGTTAGTTTATGCTTTTAAAAGTGCAAAATCAGTTGTAAGAGATCAGATTCTCAGTTTGTTCTTTCAGAAGGAACCAGGGTCCTGTCTTTATTTATCATAGTGCCTGACATCAGCGAAAGCACCTGTACAGAAGGTTTCTCATTACTTTATTCCAGAAATCCATGTACAATTGCAATGTCATATCAAAGAAGCAATTATGGCTTTAAAATACTGGGATGTGCTGGGCATGTTGGCTAAACCTTTAATCTCAGCACTGGGAAAAGGAGGCAAGTTGGTCTCTGTGAGTTTAAGTCCAGCCTGGTCTACATGGCAAGTTTTGGGCTAGCCAGGGCTATACAAAGTGACCTTGTCTCAAAAAGTAAACAGAAAGGGGCTGGAGAGATGGCTCAGAGGTTAAGAGCACTGACTGTCCTTCCTGAGGACCAGGGTTCAATTCTCAGCAACCACATGGTGGCTCACAACCATCTATGATGACATCTGGTACCCTCTTCTGTACACTGTATACATAATAAATAAATAAATCTTTAAGAAAAAGTAAACAGACAAAAAATTAAAAATGACAGTAACAACAACAAAATTACTGATACTTATGTGGTCAAACAAATAAACATTAATTCATATTGTCTAGATTGAACAAAATAGCAAATATGGCAGTCTTTTGTAGGGACTAGAGAGATAACTTTGGGGATAAAGCATTTGCAGCACAAACAAGACCAGATTTTGGAATCCCAGCACCAAAAAAAAAAAAAAAAAAAAAAA
>PVIH01000551.1:0-96696 GCA_004025045.1 Sigmodon hispidus | reverse complement strand
ACTGTCTAACTTAGAGCCTCCAAATGCAAACACACACATATGCCAGCACAAGAAAAAAACATACATTCAATGATTCCCCTTCTTAAACAACTCAAGTAAAACTGATATCTAAAAATTCAGCTTGAGGAGTAATGGAAATTACTGAAGCATCTACTGAATATTTTTTTAAGATTTATTTATTTAAATATGAGTTCTCTATCTGCATGTATGACTCTATGCCAGAAGAGGGTATCAGATCCTACTAGAGATGTTTGTGAGCCACCATGTGGGTGCTAGGAATTGAACTCCAGACTTCTGGAAGAGCAGCCAGAGCTCTTGACTACTAGCCATCTTTCCAGCTGGATCTACTGAATATTAAAAAGTAAAATATAATTGGTAAAGGCACTTGTCATTAACCCTGACAACCTGGGTTCAACCCCTGGAACTCACATGTTGGAAAGAGAGAATCAATTCCCAAATGTCCTGTGATCTCCATAATCCTAACCCTAACCCTCAATAAAAATAAATATATGTAATAAATTATTGAAGAAAAATAGGAAACATTTACATGAGTTAATATTCACTTGATAATAGTCATATTGCATCTGACATGTCTCTAAAATATTTCACATGTTCCTAAGACAGAAACACTCCAGAGATGTTCTTCACCAGGAAATCCAGATCTAGTAATCAGCTGTGAAATCATGTGCAATGGTTTAGATTGGGGCTGCAGTCCAGAGGCAGAGCAATGCCCTAGCATACACAAGACCTGGGATTAATCTCTAACATCACATATAAGCATATAAAAGTCAAATGCTCTATTACAATGACTGTATTATAACTGTCTAATTTCATAGTATGGTGTTCTTACTATTATATATAGTATAACTAAAAATTTAAAGATTAAAAATAATATTCCTTAATTAGGATCATTTGTATTCAGCTATCTGAATTGTTCAATTAGCTGAGTATGAAAATATGATTAAAATAAGCTCCTAAAAAGTTACACAAGACACTGAAGAGGTAGAAAGTAAGTCTGTGCATGCATGAACATGTAGGCCTATGTTGGCTCATGTAGGTCTGTGTTAAGAATACAGGGATACAAATTTCAATTTCATGTTAGAAAGACAAGTCAAACACAAATCCTAAGTCTTCTGAAAGTATGTTAATTAAAAATACAGGCAACATGGAACAAGTAAAAACTTAAAAATCTGAAATAGGAAAAAGTGGAGCAGAGCTTTTATTTAATCTTGCTTTTTCTTTCTTTTCATTTTCTGTGTAAGGATACTTTACCTGCATATATGTCTGAGTACCATGTGTACAGTGCTCACCAATGCCAGAAGGCATTGGATCCCCTAAAAATAAAGTTAAAGGGATCATGAACTGTCATGTGGGTGCTGTTAATCAGCCCAGGTCCTCTGGAAGAGCAACCTGTGCTCTTAACCATTGAACCATCTCTTCAGTCCCATAATTCTCATTTTTTTCAAGGCAGGTTCTCATACAATCCTAGCTGGTCTTAAAATTTCCTAGATAGCAGAGAATGACCTTGAACTTCTGATTCTCATGTCTCATTTCCCAAGAGCAGGATGATGCCAGTCACCAAGCGTAGTTAGGGCTTTTTGTTTTGTTTTAAACTTCACATTGTTCCTTATTTAAAGTGTATACTCACTTTCCCTAGATAAGCAATAAATTTTCAAAAGCA
The DNA here is from genome assembly GCA_004025045.1 of Sigmodon hispidus. Taxonomy (NCBI): domain Eukaryota; kingdom Metazoa; phylum Chordata; class Mammalia; order Rodentia; family Cricetidae; genus Sigmodon; species Sigmodon hispidus. The sequence goes on along the minus strand of PVIH01000551.1, from coordinate 95,015 downwards.
CACATATTAATGGAAACTATCTCACCAATAGTCATAGCTTTCATCCCAGTTGTCAAAATGTACCAGGAAACGATTGTCCACCATATCTGTTACCGTAGCAACACAGATGAAGGAAGGGTTCTTTTTGTCTACAGCCTCAAGCTTCATTCCAACTCGAAAGCCGGATGGGATTGCTGTCTGTGGAAACATGTAGATTTAATTAGAGATAAGCACACTTCACAACTGCGAGATCTACATATTCTGTACCCCCACTTCAAGGACAGGCTTCCACAGATGAGTCCACCTAATATAAAATGCTATTTCAGCCTCACACTGGGGCTGCTTTCCACTGGCAACAATAAAAAGTGAAGCTCTATAGTTACATTTAATTAACTATCTGAGTCTCAGAACTAAAACATCGGCAACCTGGCAGAGTTTAAAATAATTAATTTCAGTGTGTGTTTTAATACCTTAGCTAGGAGAGTAATACTAGGCAGGCAAATTTTATTCACCACGAGGCTGATTGTCTGCCTTCTTTTCCTTGATTACAGTTCGGATAATGAAAATTATTTCACACAAAAGATTCACTTAATTGGGTTAAAAATGTGGAGTCAGTACAAATACACTTCCACCTCTGAGAAGATCTCTTAAGTACTCTACAGAAAGTAGGTCACCTTCATATATGAAAAGCTTCACACTATTATAACCTCAGCTTACTACAGACAGATTTTATTCAGAGTAGCAGCATAGAAATTGGCTGTTAATATAGATAGACTGTCATTATGAATATTAAATATTTTAAGGAAATCCACAGATTATCAGTCATCTGGAATATACAATGAAAACAAGAGTTCACCAAGTTAGTGCTGGATGAACAGTAATGTATAAACAACCCTTACAATGTTTTGTGGAAAAATATTCTAATCTCAGGGTAAGATACTCCAATATCCATAACGTTAATTATAAAAAATGTAAGTCATTTCTACCCTCCAATAAAAACCTTTCATTTCAAACTGAAAGATATGGGCACTATTCTAATGCTTAAAGTAAACAAATTCAATCTTTCATCTTACAGTAAAAGATTCAAGTAAAATTATATAGCTGTGGTTGCGAAACTATAAACATGTATATCTGAAAGTGCTGCAAGACCCGAGTGAATTAAGGAGTGAAAATAACATAAAGAAATCATATATTTGAACCCTGAAATTATATATAATTTATGATCATAAATATCTGACTATTCTGACATAGAGAATCTAGAAATAGAAAACTTAATTACCTCTCAAATGTCAACACACAACCTAAGATTAGGACATATGCTAACCATGCCCAGAATGTAGTGATGGTCCAAGGCAGCTAATAACACTGTGATGTAAGTCAACATCAGAGGAACAGACACAGCCACGGGGCAGAGGCAGCAGCAGGCTGCTGAGTTTCCAGCCAACTGACCTTCCTCCAGGGAAACGTCTTGTCAGTGACTATACACTGACAAGGCAGTATTTACATTCCGGCGATTAAGCTGTCCGCCCAATTAAGAGATAATGAAATAGGCTGACCATATTTTCTCTCTCCTTTCATTCTTCTTTCAACCTAGTTTATGTTCAATTTAATCAGAGAACATTTCTTCCATTAGATTTGCACCCTCAAAGCAGCTGCTTGATATCACTGTCTGGGTGGAATGGTTCCCCCAGTGCTGACATTTGTTCCATTTGGAGGGAACCCTGAAACCGATGCTGCCTCTATCTTCTTACTGCCTGCTACATAACTAAGAGAGGAGGATGCTTGTACTACTACGAGAGCCAGGCTGCAGGCATGTGTTCCACCCTGTCTGCTGCGGGTCCAGGGCTTCCCAGGCTTGCAGGGATGAGGTAGGATACAAAAGAACCTTTGATTCTAGCGCTCAGAATCAAGAGGTTCATTTGTCTGCCGTGTAAGGTTCTCCCATCCAGTCCTTGTCAGCTATAAAGATGACATTTTGTCTGTCCCTCTTCTGATTAGATCACGTCTAGGGAAGGAAAGGTGTAAAGCATAAGACCATCCCAGATATGCCATGGCAGGAACACAGAATAAAGCAGGGAGACAGCAAAGACACAAAAATGCATACACATCTGCCTTTGCTTTTGCTACAAAAACTACAGCAAACAAAGCTGTGAACTGCAATAAAGGCATGATGGAGTCCCTGGTGACCTCCTGCCTGCAGACTCAAACAGGGCTGTATTCATCACACTGTGTGACTCCCATCTGAACAGTGTGATCCCAGTTAAATGATGGTAACGGTATAATAGTCCAGCTGACTTAATTTTTATGCATCTTCATTGTAAGTCACACCTGTATTTGTATTATGTTGTCTTACCATTCAATAAGATAACCAACCATAATATGGCTATAAAATAGATATTTACTCATGAATAATTTAAGCTAATTTTAAAGTTTAATTAAGATATGAGAATTCTACTTACCAAGGCAATAAAATTTATTATAGTTCGTTGTGATCACTTGTGATTTATCCTATGAGACACTATTTAAAAAAAAAACAAAACCACTCTTCCTAATAGGAAAAGTACTTTGGATACACTTACTATATTCTGATTTTCAAATAATGACTTGGGAGCAGCTTGGGCTTTGCATGTCTTAAGGTAGGTCTGCCAATTAAATTCCTCTTCTTTATACCCTGGAGGAAAAGCACATGTAGACAGATTTAGGCAACAGTACAAAGCATTTCTAGGTAGTTCTCCATCCTACACAGCCTAGCGCTTGAAGATGCTTGAATCAAACAACCAAATGACTTTTTCCAATAAATACAATTTATCTAAATATAGATATTTAGATAGGTTGTGTTTACCTTCATGAACTTTGTTATTTTTACGTTCTAAATGGGTGTGGTTATGGATGTATGGAAAAGGAGTGAGCAAATGTATTGTGAACTTGGTAGGCTTTGTATTGTCAAGTTATTTCTGTCAGCATGCTGTTACAATCCCTCAAAGTGGGACCAGTGAGCTGAAGGAAACTCACTCCTCATTCCCCCTTACCACGTTTACTTGGAGAGACTAATATGAACAAATAAAAAGTTGGAAAAAAATTTAAAACTCATTTTACTTCTTCACAAGGAAGAAAACCAGGCTAATCCCAGGTTCACAAAGGGTTTTGACAAATTACAGTAAAAGAAAAACCCTGATGTAACATTGTTAATTCTTTAGTCAGCGTTTCCTTATGAGAAGGGAATTCCTCAATGGGCTTTTCTATTTCTCAAAATACCATACCGTGTTTAACTTTTAGTCAGAACTCAGGGATGGTAGCCTACTATAAAATAACATCCTCGGGGCTGGAGTGGAGCTCAGTGGATGAGCTCTTGCCTGGCATGTGCAGGGGCCTTGACTTCTATGTCCAACATTGCAGAAAGAGTAGAAAAAAAAGTATCTAACTGATAGCTTAAACTTTTGACATGCCCAAAAAAAATTTTAAAAATTATTAAATACATAAGAAATAACCTGAAAATGATAATATCTGCTTTTCTGGGGATTTTTTATAGTTATAAAACAGGTTAAAAAAAAACCTAGTGGACTATAATATAAAGTATTCTACTGGGTATGGTTCTGTGTTCCTATTTCAGCACTCAGGAGACAGGAAAGACTATGAAGAGTTTATTTTGAGATAAGGCTTCATGTTTCAAAATGAATACATGAATAAAAAGCAAAACACTCCATTTGGCTGGGGCATGTAAAGCACTCGCTTCACATGAGTGAGAACCTGAGCTTGGTCTCCATCACTGAAAAGTAATTATTAGCCCTTCAGCTACACATGGTGGTTTTTAGTACCACACTTTCTTTTGCAATCTCTAAAATATTAAAACCTATGGGTTCAAGTTATAATTTCTCAAGATACACATCTTCATGTTCATTCTCTCTCTCAAATAAGGTCTACCTACTGTAGTCCATCTTGGCCTTGAACTCACTGTAAATCCCAAACTGGCCTCTCTTACCATAGCCTCCCTAGTCCTAGGATTATAAGTGGATGCCATCATATTTGGCTTCTCAAGACTTTAATACAATGAAATAGCAATAAAACTAATGCCTCAAATAGTTTTATTCAAAGCTGTATGTATGTATTCACACATATATACAGATAAAACAGAGCTAATATAAAAGCTGTTTATAGTCAAGAATTGTTATTATTCAGGTTTTAATCTATATGAAAATAAGTACACAGAAATAATTCATTCCTTTGAATGAGACTATTTTTTGATTTTAATAAACATGTTTTACATTATAAACAATAAGGTTGATTTAATTATCATATAGAATAACTTCTGAAAATTCCAAGTTACCATCTAAGAAAGTAAGGTATGACTGAATTTAAAGCATAAAACAAAAAGTAGCAGTACCTTTTGGAGGCTGGAGTTTATGGCTAGTTTTCTCACACCACCCTACTGGGTGGATGTCCAGAGCATCTGCATTTACCCAGAAGTCATAGCAATCAGAATATCCATCAAAGTGGAGCTTTATCCGATAGCCGCAAACCTGAAATAGGTATGTAAGCAGGTTCATTTAAAAAACACACACACACAATTATTAATTACCTATCCTTAGTGGGGTTGAGGAGATGGCCTTGTCAGGAAGGTGCTTGCCACACAAGTGTGAGGACCCCTAAAACAGTCGGCTAAAATTCAATGGCAAAGCAAATTATACAAGGTGAGTGAGTCTGTAAGAAACCATGTATGCACTTACAAATACATCATGTGTCTCCTTCTAAAAAAATATGGACATTCATACACATATTTACATGAATATATAGATCCATAAAATCCTAAAGAACATGACAAAATATTGACAATTATTTTTTCTGCAACGTGGAAATTAAAAAGGAAGGAGCTGGGTATGGTGGTTCACACTTTTGATCCCAGAACTCAAGCAGGTAGATCTCTATGACTTAGAGCCCAGTCTGGTCTACAAAGTGTTTCAGGGACAGCAAGGGCTACTCAGAGAAAAAGAAAATAACCCCCTCAACACACACACACACAAAAGGAAAGAAGAAGAACAACAAAAAAGGAATAATACCCATCTATGTTTTATACATTATATTTTGGTTAAAAAGCATCAATATATAGCATATACAAATTTACAATTAAACCCACTCCTCCCAAAATCTAGAATCCTAGATGGCACTGGGGTCCCTGGGGAATGTAATCTCTCTGGAAGGCTGAGGACTATTCACACTTCACCACCTCATGCCTAGAGGGAGCTCAGCAGCCTCTTGTCCACCCTGCCTTGCCAGCTGCTATCTCTGCTCCCCTCCTCCAAGTGAGGCCCGTAGTTTGTCATTTATAGTCTCTAGTCCCTGTGGTCACAGCTCTGAGCTGGGTCTCCTTGCGTCTCTGGTCCTCTGCAATGCAGTGTTCTGTAAATAGCCTCCTATATCTTCAGCCTTTCTACTTAGAGATGCTGCCCTGCCTGGAGGCTTTTCCTTCTCCACAGCTGACCCCCTACCCTGTTCCTGCAAGGCTTGGGCCAGAGGAATCCACTGTCTCTCCCCCTGGTCATTCTCAGTTCTCTGATTTTAGGATGTCCTCTCTCATTAAGGCCTTGAGCCCCAGCTGATACCTCCTCTTCATTCTGAGGACTTACATATCTTCTCTTTCCTGTGTTAGACTTGTACTCCTATTGAACTGGTTCCCACCAGCAACTGCCATGCCTATCAACTCTTACATTAAAGGTCTAACCTTAGGAAGAAAGGTCTACATCATTTCTAATTTCTAGCCACCTCTCCCCAAGATTTCAAGAGCATACCCACCCCAACTTAGTGAATGCTTCTGGGGAGGGAAAAAACCCTCAATTTTCATTATTTGTAAGTTCTGTACCTATGAATTCACTTGCTTATTAAAATTTACTTCCAACTCAAAATAACATTTATGACAGTAGAGATATGAATACAGAATAGTGGCAATATGTGAGTCACCCAAGAGCCAGGATCCTAACAGGAACTGGCAGGACCTTCTTGTTGGCCTTTCCTCCTATAAATAAGAACTCTAGACTATCTGCTCTTACCACGCTTCCCACACACTCAGCTCTTCTGTTGGTGATTTCACTCATTAACCTCTAAGGACCCAGAATGCTGTGACATATCTAACTGAGAAAATGTGTGTGTTTTGGGGAGTTTTATTCAAATGTGCACAGCAGTGCCTCCTGGTGAGTGAGAATTCAGTTGTAACAAAACAATAATATAATAATAAATAAGGACTCGTCAAACAAAAATAAGTATGTGTGCTAACCAAAGTATTGTGACCAGAAGCTCATCGGAACCTAAGCCAACATTTTCTGTAGGAGCAGTGGTTTCTCGTGAGCTAAGTAGAGGGACATGAACACCCTGAGTAAGAAGAATTGAGTCACCAGAATAAGCTACCCCAAAATCAGGAAACTGAGGCAGGATTTGTGAGGGCTGTCTCCTCTCAGGACTCTTCTAGTTTCCTTTCATGAATCATGCTAATCTTTTTCTTTTTTTTGGTTTTGTTTTGTTTTGCCACCCCGCCCCCACAGCAATCCAGCTATCTCCATTTCCTTGACAACTGTTCAATACCAATGTCAAAGAAACTACCCTGTCTGCTTCAAACAGGCAAACCTCCTGTGCTCAGGACCACACCCTTTACTGCTTCTTCCACTGCAAGCAGCGTGAGACCGCTCCTTGAGCCCCAAAGCCCTCAGGTATCAGGACTCCATCTGCTCTTTTGCCCTCTTGGGACAGGAATTAAAATAAAGATAAAACCATTATTCATTCTTTGGTAGACAAATTCTCACACATTTTGGTGAGATCTAAGAACTGATAAATAACCTCAAGGAAAGCTAGTTAAACCTAAAATGGCCTCAGCCAGAAGAGGACCCTGCCCTGCCTCTCTCTCTCTCTCTCTCTCTCTCTCTCTCTCTCTCTCTCTCTCTCTCTCTCTCACACACACACACACACACACACACACACACACAGCAGCTCGTATCAGAAACAATGTAACCATAACATTTCATTCTACAGTCCCAGGGATGGTTTTTACAGATTTACATGAGCTGAAACAAGCAGAATGGCTGTGCCATTCAAGAACACAATTGGTGCTATTGGGGGTGAGGCTAGGGTCTCACTATGCAGTCTAGATTCAAATTCACAGCCCTCTTGCCTTACAGAAATAATGCCCATTCAGTTGACATCAATATGAAAGCAGTTGAAATGAACAAAAGCAATCCCTCGGAACAAGTGTTAGTCAACTAAGAACTGCCCACATTCCAGAGCCAGGTTCCTCCTCATCTTCAATCAGCATCAAACCCCACAGTCATCACTAACGACCAACTATCAGTCTCCAACTTTGTCTTTTCCCTATACTGGTGCTCCATACACCACCACCCTCAAAGCCCAGCATCAATGCCTAGTTTGCTGGTTTATTGCCATCTGTTTTCCATCCCTGTACAGAGATAGCCATTTTGGTACCCAACCCCCTAATAAATCTCTCGCATGAGGTCCATTGCATGGTGTGATTTTTGTGACATTCTTTGGCCACAATCACCAAGATACACTTTTGATGAAAAATCCTTTCAACAAGACCCGATAGTAAAATAAATAAATATGCATATATGTCACAGAAGCAAGAGGCAGATTATGTACAATGTAACATTTATATGTAAAGGAAAAAAATAGATATATATGATTTGATGTACTGAGAAGCCATCTACTAGAAGCAAACAATAACTGATAAGGGTGATGCTCCCCAGGATTTGGCAAGAGGTGGATGGAGCTCTTAGCACTCTTAGACTCTGAAGTTTTTACAAAGAGCAAACAGCTTTAAAAAAAAAAAAAAAAAAAAAAAAAAAAAAAAAAAAAAAAAAAAAAAAAAAAAAAAAAAAAAAAAAACAAAAAAAAAAAAACAAAAAACTACAGTAGGTTTTTCAAAAAACAAGAGTCAGGGGCTGGGTATATAACTTGGTGATAGACTGTTTGCTTAGCAATATGAAGCAGACTTCCATCTTCAATACTACAAAGAGGAAGTAAACACAGGAGTTAAATTCCACCCCCACCCCAACCGCCCACCTGGCCCTTTCTTTCACAGATAAATCTCTTAAAAGCAATCTAGATTTACTGAATCTTCAAACTCAACCGTGTCTCTAAATCTTTCCCTTAAACACTGAAGCCCAGGACACCTGCCCTTGCTGCTGCTCCCTCCCAAGATGCTATCTATCTACAAGACAATCAATCAGTACTGGGCACACAGCAGGATCCAAGTGACTGCAGTTACTGTGACCACCATAGTCTGCATTCTCTGTGTCCTCCAGGAAGCAGGCTTCTACAAGCCAGTCACTAACAGAACTCTACAATAGCCAAAACTAGTACCTACACCTTCCTCCTCTGAGGAGGTTTGAGAGATTCTTAATCCTACTTCAATGGCAGAAGAGAGGAGGCTACCCGAGGAGGAAAAAAAATTAAAAAGTATTCTCAGTAATATAATTGATACACATTTGTGTCTGTGGTGTGTGTGTGTGTGTGTGTGTGTGTGTGTGTGTGTGTGTTGCTTAGTTTCATTTGTCAAGGAACATAAGTATGATAAAGTGTATGGAATCAGAGGGACATCATTTCAAACCCTAGGTCCACCACCTTGAGACTATGTGGCCTTAGACTGATCTACTGACCTCTCTGGCCTGATGTCCCTCATCTGTGAAACAGGGATGAAAAAATGAGTTGCACAAGACATATAGCATAGTGATCAGGAGAGATAATATACGTTTAAAAACAAAAGAAAAACATACACACTAAGCATCCTGTCTCAAATAAAGTAAACACTCAGCCAAGAACATTTCTTTCTCATCATTATGGTACCATAGTCACTATTTTATTTTCCAAGCAAATACAAGCCGAAGCTCACCTCAGCCACAGTGAGGACACAGTACACAGACTGATGCTCTGGGTCTACACCTTCCAGCTTCATTCCGACTTTGAATCCATTTTTGTTATATGGAAAGGACTGATGCTGCAATGCAAAAATAACAGTGGCATTACATAACCATTAACACTGGCTCAAAATGTGAACATTTATAATCTTATATAGTCCTTAGAGCTGGGAATACAACTCAGGGCACTTCTAAGTGCTTCCCTAGCACAAATAGGGTCTGTGTTCCATCCCTACCATCCATCCTAAAGAAGGATCTCATCAAACAGAGAAATTAATAAGTAATTCCTTATGAATCCCAAAAGAAAATGACCAATGAAAGATGAAAAATTCACAAAGGCTATAAACGAGTCATAAAAAAGAAATCTAATGATTTATAGCCAGTGTCTTTGACAGGCTTGAAGAGACAATCAACTTTGCCCATCAGAATCACACAAGATACATTTCTCATTAGACTGGTGAAGGTGGAGGAGCTTGATGGCTCTGTGCTGCGAGTCTCCATGAAGGCAGACTCTGGCATGGACCACGAGGAGGAAAGTCTGGACAGTCAGTAGCAATTTCATGCTATCTACAGCAAGCTGAGCCTTCTCGCAGCAATCCAGACTCTAGGAAGTTATCTAATGGAGATATTTGTAGATACGCAAAATGTCATGTGTGCAACATCATTGACTAAAGTACTTAGCAAAAAAAAAAAAAAATTAAAAACATTTATCTGATTTATCTGCCTGTAAACCAATAGAGAGTGACTTAAAATTTTATGGGATAAATGTGTTTAAAAATATTATGCTTATCAGAAAAAAAAAATGAAAGACTCATGACCTAAAATGAAATAATCTGCAAACTGTGCAATTAAAAAGAAAGTCTAACAAAGTGTGGGCCAACCATTGCCACTGTGTTTTAGACAGGGCACAGAGGTGCTTGTATGTGCTAAAGAATTTTAGGAAGGAAACACAGGAACTAGCAATACTGTCCCTTCAACAGAGACAAATCTGGTGTTTAGGAGAAAGCCACAAGGATCACACTTTATTGCCTTTTCATACTGACACTTTAAATCATATGACTGTATCACTTACTATTCAAGTAAATCATAAAAATGTGGAGAAAATGAGGATGGAGAAGTGGCTCCGTAATTAAGAGCACTAACTTCTCTCACAGAGGTCCTGAGTTTGATTCCCAGCACCCACACCAGGCAGCTCAAACCTTCTGCAGCTTCAGTTACCTTCAGTTTCAGAGAATCTTGTCTTCTTCTGGTTTCTACAGGCAACCACTCACATTATTAAAAACAAATCTTTCTTTTAATTGTGAAAGGACCGACCTTATAGAAATAATAGCTGCCTTTTGCGATATCTTCCACATAACAGTCTCATGAGAAACAATATGCCTGAGAAATTATCTTTTACACACAACACTTCTAGAAGAACTCATACCTCTTTGAAGAGCTTTGCCGGCACCGCTATAGCTTTTTCCTCCTCAAGGTAGGATGCCCAGCACCAGGTTTTCTTGCCTTTAGGAGGCAAACCTGAAAGAAGATAAACCAAATGATAGACTTTCCAAAGCTAAGAAATCAACTAAATGTTCCGGGACATCTCTCTTGCACAAATCCTATGCTTTCTGGCTTTTCTCGTTCCATGGCTGACGCTTCTCTCTTTTTCTGGTTCCTCTTCCATAGAAACAAGAACTGAGAAGAAAACTGTGGTAAATATCCAGTTGGTGAAGACAGAAGAAAGTGCAAGAACTTGGAATACATGAAAAGTCCAGAAGGAAGCCCAGAGAGGTTACCGGAAGTAAGATCGTCCAGGAGAAAGATGTTAGAGAGCCGAAGAGAAAAGGCTATGCACTGAATATGTAAGAAATATCTGCTAATCTTGGGAATGAAGAAAACCATTGGCATAGTGCAATGCCAGAAGCACTTGTGAGTCCATTGAGATGTGCAAAGCACTGGACAAGTGCACAAAGGAAGGAAACTGAAACATTTCAGGGGGAAATGACTGGAAGGACAAGGGAAGAGCCACGGGTTTGGAATTTCACTGAGAGAAGTGTAGGGAGCTGCGTTGTACCACGCCCTATTTAGGGCTGGTTTCCGCCTTCCACCTTCCTGATGGGATGGTGAGTGCTCTAGGGAGTAAACAACTCCTTATTGGCTGTAGGTGAGGATGGTGGCTTGCTTCCGGTGTCTTGGGACCTATGGGCAATGTCCATGTGGCTTACTGGCATTGGAGGCCCAGAGGGTATTTAGCCACGAGCCGACTTCCCCCAGGAGTCGTTCGTCATATGTCTGAGAGTGAGAGTGAGAGTGAGTGAGTGAGAGACAAGAAGATAATTAAAGGCCCGAATAAACTGCAAAGAGAAGGATCTGGTGTTGAGGCTGCACGCGACAGAGAAGGATTTAGGGGGAAGGCTGAAGAACTAGGACATTTCATGCAGAGTATCTAAGGGATTTAACATACTTCTCTTAATCACAGAAACAAAGGAACAAACATGCCATCTGAAAGAATGCAGAATTTCTAATGTGAGCTAGAGACAGATGGAAGAAAAAAGTTAACACTCTTTTGAGGGATTAATGAAACACCCAGCAAGGAGAAGGGAGTGCCTTCAAGCAGAGAGGGGATACTGAGTCAATGGGTTCACAGCCCTGTCTTTCAAGAAAGAGTAGATGTGTGAAGGATGGTATCGGGGCTGTACAGGTCTGAGTGACCTCAGTAAAAGGCCTGGCAGGGCAGATGCATGGGCTATGTAGAGTAAGGCTGTGAGCTTATATGGAAATGAGCCAAGGTCCACACCAAAGAAGAAGAGTTCATCCAATTAAGCAGCAAAGAGGAAGACTTAAGCGCTGGATTTCCCTAGAGAATAAGGTGAAGTCTTAAGAAAAAGAAAAAGAGAGGATCACATGGGAAGGCTGTGCTTTCAGAGAGTAGAATAAACCTAAAATCCTGAGAAATCATCAAGAACAGGGGTTTGGGTAAAGTTGTAGAAATAGGAACTACCATCTTGATGGAAGAACCAATAAGAAACTTGCACCAAAGAGAAACATTCACATCATCAGCTCACCCTGCTTTAAGACAGTTGAGTCCCCACGTCGTTTCCTTCTGGCTCTCTGGGAACCCCTCAGGATCCTTCCATCCTGTTTGTTCTCCTGCAGCAAGAAAGGGAAAAAAAAAATGACTTCCCAAGTTCATGAAAGTGGCCTCAAGGAAAGTTTAGAGGTCTGTCAAAAAGCTTTCTGCTGTTGATCTTTGCTTCCTAACTTTTAAAGCATCAATATGGTCCACCTGAGCTCGTGTTGCTTTCAAACTGAGTCATTGGAAAAGAACAATTCCTACCGCTCTCTGGAAGAGTACACACCCTGCTCCTTCCTCCTTAAAATGTGTCCTGGTCTTAGCTCCAGGAACAGTCCTGCTGTTCTTCACATCTCATTGGTCTTTTTCACAGGCTCTCTACTGATGTCTACACGCATTTATCCTCTGCTCCTCTCTAGCCCATAGGTTTCAAGGTCATTTCTTTGTGTGTGCAGAGAGCTGTCAATGACATAAAGTGGTACTGAGGTCACAGGACAACCCTGGGTATCATTCCTCAAGGTCTTTCCACCTCCCTGTGAGAAGAAAGGCTCTCCTGGTGACTGGAACATCATCAGGTAAGCTACACTTCAAGCCAGTGAGCTCCAGGCATCCTCATTTCCACATGCTCAGCAGGGGCTATTGCACCTAGCTTTTTATAAAGCTCTGGAGAGCCAAACTAGGGTTCTTATATTGACAGGGCAAGTACTTTCCTGGCAAATATGTCCCCATCTTTCGAGGTCATTTGTTCGCTAATTTCACCCTCCATTTCTAGCTTCGCTTCTGTCCCGACTCCATGTGTCTGTGTCTGGTTACGGCTATCTAACGACTTTCGGATATGTGGGTAACAAGCACAAGAAACTTTGCTCACCCAAAGGCCTCCTGAGTCCACCCTTGCCTTCACATTCTAGGCATTTATTCAATCCAGGAATCTTTGATTCATAGAATCCTTTTCTTACATATCCTCACAATCCTAACTCTAAGATTCATCTAACCTCTATCTTTCATGGTCTTCTTAGTCAGGGATTGCAAGAATATCTAACTGGTTTCCCTGACTTTACTCCTGCTTAGATAGGTCATGGCAAACTGGACAAGGAAAAAACAAATCTACAGCATCCCTTTACCTTTAACTTCTCAGGATCTTCCCTCTAGACCTGATGGAAGCCATCAAGTTGACCTTCCCCCAATCACACCAACGTCAGCTTCCTCATGTCCCTCCTCCCCATCTTCCATGCATCTCAATGATCTATGTGCCCACCACTAAAATATGCTACAACTGTTCTCACTTTAGCTATTCTCCCTCTGGAGCTGTATTGCTCAGAGAGCTAAATGCACACAGCTGATTCCTCCTTACTGCTCACATCTCAGTGTGCCCATCTATCTTCTTAGGAGCTCTCCCTGCAAACCCAATCTAAACCAGTCAGCCAATCCTAATGCTCAACTTTAAAAGCCAGCATAGTACTCAGGATAAACTGGTATTCTGGTTCCTTTTCCTTGTTTATCATGTCTCCTTAGCTAGAAGACAATGTCTTCATGAAGAAGGACCTTAATCTTGTTATACGTATCTTATTCGTCTCTATATTCCCAGTTTATTGAATAGTGTCTAGTAGATAACAACTGCTCAATAACTGATCTTGGATGAAATGCTTCAAGACCTCACAGTTCTTTGTTCTTGTAAAACTAATACCTTCTTCGGGGTGAAGGTAGTTTATGTTTCAATGAACACGTCTTGAATGATCTTTCCCCTAGACACACTAGATTATCATCTTCTATCTACTCACATAGTTTATGAGATCTATCTGAAACTTATGAAAATTGTATTGGCATTTTGCTAGTAAGAGAAATTGAAATCCATCTACAAAAATTAAGGTTTGACTATTTCTTCTCATTCCAGTAACAGGTTTCAGGACATCTTCTAAATATTGAAGGAGGGAACCTGTTACTTGTTATTTTCATTTTTAGATGATGATAGTAAGGCATAAAGTGGTATGGAATCTCCTGTGGCAGAGGATCTCCAAACATAAGTGATCCCCGAACCAGCATTAACTAACTCAAGCAATTGACTCCAGAACAGATCTGGTAACTAGATGTACCCCGAGAAGATTGTCCATGTCTGTGAATGGACACATGAGGGCTACTAACCATTTCATCATCTCTGTCTTCACCATCCTCCTTGGAGTCAGCTTTCAGAGATAATTTTGGTTTTTTCTTCCGACTACACTTAGGATCCTCGTCCTCATTGTCTTCACCTCCATCTCTCTCTTCCTTCTGATCTCTGTTGTGTTTGTGACCCCAAAACAGTGACAAGAAACAACACCTATCAAATATCTACATGTTGACTATTGATGCAAAATTATTTTTAAAAATTACTCTTTAAAGGAAACATTTAATTACTAAGAGAAATCCATGGGCATTAGCATATAGTATGTTTGGAGAACATTTAAAATCATGTTTCATACACCTTTCTGGGTGAAAAATAGAAATGGTTTTATATATTAATTTCATAAATATATGTAAAATGGATTCTAATGGCTTATAATTACTTGTCTCCCATAACAAAAAAATAAATTATGTAGAGATATATATTTCCAGTGTAATTTGAAACCAAATAGTTTTAAGATACTCAAATCCAGTAGAAAAGACCAATTATATGGGCTGGAGAGATGGCTCAGAGATTAAAAGCACTGACTATTCTTCCAGAGGTCCTGAGTTCAATTCCCAGCAACCACATGGTGGCTCACAACCATCTATGATGACATCTGGTGCCCTTTTCTGTATACTGTATATATAATAAATAAATAAATCTTTTTTAAAAAGAAAAGACCAATTATAAATCTCAAAGAACCCCTTTGCCAATACAAAACAATCAGCAGTTTCTATATCAAATATGATGTCAAGAAATGTCCACTAAAACACAAAAGTCAAGGGCTAGAGAGATGGCTTAGTGGCTAAGAGCAATGGCTGCTCTACCAAAGGACACAGGTTCAATCCCTAGCACCTACGTGATCACCCACAACTGTCTGTAACTACAGTTCTAGGGGAAACAGATGTCTCTTTTGGCCTGAGGCAATCATGTGATAGACAGACATGTAGAAAAAATACCCATACACATAAAAGTTTTAAAAAATTAAATTAAAAAATATAAATGTCAAGTCATTTATTTTGTTGTATGCTATCATATGTAAGAAACACACCTTTTTTTCTCCTTAGATGCACTTTATTACATATGTCCAGATGGAGAGGTTGTACATCACTGTACATTCACTGGGGTCACTCTTCAAAAACTTATTATATTTTCTACTATGGACATTTCCATGGGGGATGTTGGTTCCTTATGTGGAAGTAAATAAGTGTGTTGTCATAAATATCAGTACCATGCAAATGTGTGCATAGTTCAGGAACACCTAAGTACTCTTCACTGGAAACAATCAAGTCAATGCTAGCAGTGGCTGACTATAGAGGCAGAACATCACTACTAGAATCGACCTTCTAGAGAAGGCACTAGATGCAATGAAGAGGTCAAGGGTCATCTGTTACCAGAGAAAAAGCAAACATGTACGAGAAGGGGACTGATATCCTAGGACACATTTAAAACTCCATCTCCTCAGATACTATGATCTTGGAGTCTCTGACTTATTTCATAGATGAAAGGGAAAGAAACCTACTTGTCCTTGACGTGCCGAGCACAATTCTGGCTGCAATAGTTTCCTCCAGAGAGACACTGGTCTCCATTGCCATATTGACAACAGTTCTCACAGAACTGAAGCCCGTCTACCTTTGACTGATCCTTCAACCTGAATGGTACCCCCGTCTTCTCTGAAAAGACTAGAAGATGAAGAAGAAATTAAAACCTCGTCAGCAGGCACTTCAGAGTATACGGAAACTTTCTCTTCTACTAATTTTGTTAGCGATACAATAAAGAATAATGTTTGTTGAATGAATCAGTAACTGAACTATAAAGCTGGGGATAGGAGCTAAGTTTGGCAGGAAATCAGTTGACTTCTGTTTAAAAAAAAAATATAGATGGAGGGCCAGGTGTGCTGGCTTTCACCTTTAATCTCATCCTTTGGGAGGCAGAGGCAGGCGAATTTGAAGCCTGCTTGGCCTAGTGAGACCCTATCTCAACAACAAATGTCCAAGAACGATAAACAAAAAAATTTACCCAAGACTACAGAGTTCACAATAGAATGAAAAGAACTTCATTAATTATTGAAGTCCAGATAATACTATTGGTCTAAACATTCTAATCTATAGGTGAATCTTTGAGAAAGCCATAAAGGTCATCTAAGTTACTTCACGTTTATGACATTTTGATGAGTGATTTTTATTTAATTGGCTAAATCAACACATGTAATTTTAAAGTAATTGATCTCCTGGAGCATAATTATCCAAATCGTTTAGGAACTCGAATTTTCTTCTGCTTGAATCATTCAGCAAACATTTATTAGGCACTAATTTATACTGGACACTGATTACATCAGTACAGACCTCACCCAAGACAGCTCATAGTCTAGAAGAGAAGCCACAGAAGAAACCCAGGACTTCTAATCATGTGGGTGCATGCAGTCATAAGTTCATAGAAGTACAAGCAGGTTCTAGGACCACAGAGGAAGAGGTCATTCATTCATCCATGAGTAAGGGCAGGAGTTTCTGACACAGTACCTCAACAGAGTTTTAAAGGCCAAAGAAAAATAGAAAAAGAAAGAAATGGCATTTGAGCCAGAAAAAAAAAGCATGGTAGGTCTGTGCTGCTCAAAGAGCCAGAGCGCGACACACAGAGAAAGGGGTGGAGTAGGTACATGAAGCAAGCAGGTGGGTGCCCACCACCAGGTCTTTGAAGGCGTTGCTAGGGAGGCAAAGAGAAATTAGTAAAGTAGCTGATGAGCAGTGTACACAAGTCCCGTTGACTTCAGGTGCAGGGTAAACTGGGAGGGGGTGAGTTAGAAGCGGGGATTATTGAAGAGACTTCTACAATAGTTTCAGGAAAAGTTAGACCCAAGTTAAGGCAGTGGCGGTGACAATAGGAAAGGCCAGATCTTGGATGTATTTATGGGATAAAAACCAAGAGCAAGGAAGGGCAGGAAGTGGGAGGAGCAAATGCAGGATGACTCCTAGACTTCTTGATTATGCACCAGGTAGGTGGTAGGCAGCTGACATGTGGGTTACGGAGGAAAGAGTAGATTTAGGGGAAGGGAGAAAGAAAAAGAAATTAATTGCATTTCAGACATGTGGAGTTTGAGGTACCTGTGGGACATCCAGGTGGAGATGTCCAGTAGGCAGGTGGAAATACGGGCCTGGAGCTCGGGGGAGAGGTCGGGGCTGGAGATAATAGATTTTGGAGTCATCAGCATATAGGTGTTAGTTACAACCATTGGAGTAGATAAGAAAAACAAAAAAAAACAAAAAAAAAAAAAAGTGCCAGGCTTTTTGGCTAAGTCACTTAAGTAGGCCATTAGCAACCTGAATTGGCTTGATAATTTGCAACTAACCTCATGCTATTACAGGTCTGGCATTAGAAATAAGACAGTGTATCATTATTTTAAAAAGTAAAAGATGATTCCTGTCTGCTGCATTACAAAAATTTATGTAGGGACATGAGTGAGACACATAAGTAACCCCAGGCTTTCAAAGTTTGGCCCTCCTATAAAAGCTTAGACAGGCGGATTTTAAATCATTCAGTACGAAGAGGCAGCCAACGTGTGGTGCAGCCTTACCCTCGTGAGCGGTGGGAACCATCCACGTGGTGGTGGCGGTGGCTTTCTTAACGCCATCCATCTCACTGTCGTCTGTGATAACCTCCAAAGCCCCGAACTCATTCACTCTAAACTGGCAGACACCACGAGAGAAAAAAAAAGCAAAATTTACAAAATTCCTCAGTGTATTATTATTTCATGACCGACACATAGTCCTTAAGCAGATTAACCGTGTGCAAAGAGTTAAACAGTCATATCTTGGATAAGCTTTTTAGTAACAAAAAACCCTTTTGTTTTATGAATTTTGGATTGAGTTAGACTAGAGCAAAGCGGTGGCTGTCACTATAGCCGTGTACTTCTATTTGTCATCGCAGACAGATGTTTACTAAGACTTTTATTTATTTAATACTACTGTTTATTTAGCAAAGCCATAAAAGGGGAATTCTCTTTATTTCCCCCAAGGAACTGATCCATCTCACTAAAGCTGAGGACATAACAGCCTGTCACCTTTCTTCTTACAATCTAAGATGAAAACCAATAGACCATGAGATATTCCCTTCCCAGTCCCACACTTCAGCAATCCTCAAAAATTCTCCTAGAACTTTAGTCCCTGTTTTCCCGAAGAACTAGGTGATAATGGAGAAATAACTGTGAGAGGTGAACAAGTCTGCAACATGCCATGTCATCACTACAGAGGCAGGTCATGGCATTTTCATCCGTGGGCCTACAAGCTTCCTCCCATTTCATGCAGCGGCAGATAAAGCTGGTTTCTGCATCAATCCGCTTATATTTATGTGGAAGGCTTAATCATAGCTATTGTACTGTGTCAGGATCCTGTTCTCTCTCAGATTCAAGAATTCACTTATCTAAAATGTCTTTTTCAGTCCTAGTTTTTATAAATCAGACTGGCAGTCGGGATCCACAGGTGTTAGCAAAGAAAGCTCACATTTGAAAGAACAATAAAATGTTTCTGGCCTTTCACTCTGTTTTGTGTATTTTTCACATTCAATGTATAAAATATTAAATACTTTCTAGACTGAATGAATAGAAATAGTTCAGGAATGTAAGGCTGTTTTCTCCTTATGTATTCTAAGTACAAATTCATAAGCAATGTGTGTAGCATACCTAGTGTTCATGTCAGTTTAGAAAATTGTAAAAATTAATTTCATGGACAAGAACTAAAAATAACAACTTAAAAAAGGAGAAAGAAACCTAAAAATTAAAAAGAAAAAAAACTTAACTAGTAACTCTTCAAAATAAGGCTGACAGTACCATCTACTGGGCAAGAGCAGATAATACAAGCTACTGAAATCATCATTTAATGATATTGAAGAATGTGATACAAAAATCAATTCAGAGTTCAAATGTTTGTAATAGGCGCAAATGATGATTCACTTAAGATGAGTAATTCTGCTTTCATGACCTGCTATCTATGCTAATGTATACTTACTGGACAAGTGAGCTGTGAGAAATAGCTCCAGACTTTTAGAGTAGACAGAAAGGTTCGTAATGGCTGCTACACTGCAAGGCACTGTGCATTATAAACGCCTGAGCACAAACACCAGAGGAGACCTCTGGGTGAAAGTGCAGGCCAGACACTTGCAAGGGTCTGATTCAAATACCTCTAAAGTTCAAAGGTTGTAGCTGTACAAATGCAGCAGTTAATCTTAGCCATCTTCTCCTCCTGCTAACATTAACCACCATAACTGACAGTTCAACACAAAGTAGACATACAATGCCACCTGGAGGCACCATGAGCAGCCCGAAGACAGAGACCAAGGATGGACTTCAAGGGCTGATGTACAAAACAAGTGCAAAATGAAGCTTTGTGCACACTTGCAGGGCTAGAATTCACAGGATTCACTGTACCCCAAAGGGCACCCTAAAACTCTAGAACTTAGCACATATTTGGTCCTTCCTGCTCAGAAATTAAAACCCTGAAGGAAGTTTCAGAGCATCCCACTCTACGAAAAAAGACAGGAATTCAATTGTCCTGTGGCTTCACAACTTGGATTTTGTGTCTTTCATGATACTGCTAGTGAACCGAAATGTTAGGAAGAATAGGTGTGTTGATGTGACTGGCAGTCTGAATAGAGTTCTAGAAAGACTAATGCATTTCTTTTCATTCCCCCAATCAAACACTCAATATTTTTATGAATGGCTTTGACATGATATAAACCTTTTCAAGTGTTCCTTTCTCCAACCAAAAATATCAAATTTTAAACTTTACAAAAGTAATTCATTAAGCAATTCATAGAGTTGGCGTGGCAGCTTTTTCTACATAGGAATCTAGAATCTATCTAGGTCAATAAAAATAAATAAGCAAATAAATAAAGATAAAGAATTATGTCATTATGTCTCAAGTTTTATTTATTTGTCTTTGCCTGGGCTACTTTAATTGTCTACACTGTTCCTTATTTTTGCATTTAGGGGCAAAGCCCTTCTCTCTCCTTGGAGTCTCTTTAATAACAGATCACTAAAAGGCATTATTGAGGTTATGATTTTCATTTTATTACTTTCGATGTTAAAACCTAAATCTCAACTGCCAATGGGTAAGGACAAAGATGTTTGCTCACTACACTGTTTTCAACACTAACTGAGACAAGGTGAAGTGTTGCATTCCAAAGAGCTGGATTTGCAGCTGCCTTCTTTCTGCCTTACAGCCCTTGCTCTCTGATGAGAAGCAATTATTCTTAGCAGATAAGATGCTATCACTCTCACGGGAGCACCTGTGTTTAACTGAGAAACTCTGACCGACTAACTCCTCCTGACTCTGCAGATGACTACTCTCTGAAGAAATATTTTAGATGTCATTGATATTCAGACAGAAAAAATACTCATTCCTAGGGAAGCCCTACCAGGTACCTTTCACAGTCACTTAGTTCAGTCACTTCTCCTATACCTAATTTGGGGACATTAGTCCACTAAAGTTTATTTGCATTTTCATAGAACAAATTAGGTAATAGTAAAATTTCTGAGGCTTGTTTAGGATACAATCTTGGAGACTACTGAAGTCACTCTGCCTCTAGAAACCTTGCTCTGCTCTCTCCCTCAAAACTTCTAAGAAGTCTTCACAAAGAACATTTTCAGCTCAAATCCTAGCTGATTTTTGAAAGCTTCCCAGTCTCTCCCACCAAGGATGTTTCCAACTCTTGAAATGTGTACTGTTTTCCCTGTGTCTGTTGATTTTTGAGAACACTCTGTCTTTAGACAGCAGTAGACTAGTGTTAAGAGAGTCTCTTCCAATGCTACCGCAGTCACCTCCACCCCAGAGCTGGAATAACTAACTTAAGCAAAGGAATAAACACTCTGGGCCTCAGTTTCCCCATATGTAAATTGACAAAAGATAGACAGAGCGGCTAAATGAAAGAATGAAATAAAGTGCAGGTAAGGTGCTCCCTCAGAAGGTTAATTTCCTATTTCTCTCACTTCTGCACCCAAAAGACATTTGTACTTTATTTCAAATAATTACAGCTAATTAGCTCAGTGTAGAGAGGATAGAGCATACAATAGCAAGACAGGAAAATGTGCCCAAGATAGGAGAAGGCAAAGAGACACTGACGTAAAAGAAGATGAGGCCAGAGAAAAGTGGGGTAGAAAACCCTCAGGAGCTCAAACTTCTCCAATGGTAAATGTTCAAGAAATTTAACCAGAGACAATATAGTTAGCCAGCAACCATGAAGCTGTCACAAAGAAAAGTTCTTTCAGGGTGGCAAAATGCACAGAACATAAAACCTGTGTGCACAATGGGAAGGTGACCTCTACCTATGAGGCCCAGGCTGTATCAGCTGGTAAACTTCAGCTGGATGACTAGGTACCAACTGTTAGGAAATCCACATGCCTATAAACACACAAACCATTAAAAAGCAGCAGCCTGGGCAATGTAAAGTGCCTGGCATGATATAGGGAAACAAATTTTATGAATTATTTAAGGTATTAACATTTTAGTTTAGTAAAATAGTACTTTTTCAATCTCTTAAACAATTGAGATTTTGATGTATGAACGCTATAAAATATAGTCAATGAGATGGTGTTTTGTGACAAAACTTTTCCTAGCTAGTCACAATGTACATGTACTCATCCCAGATAGGGACAACAGACCAAAGGACAGATACTATAAAAGTTTAACTTGGTGAAGAAATTTTTATATTGAGGTTACTTTCAGAAGCTAAAATGTCTCAGGGTGACAGCTCACAAAGCTGGAGACCTGGAGTATCCTATACAGCCTGCAGGCATCTCATCAGCTCAGAGTGTCCTTTCCAGGTGCCTTTGTTGATCTAAACCCCTTCCAGATAGTTCTGCTGGGTTTTGCTTCTTCCAGGCAGCTGGTCTGGTTTGATTCTTTGCAGCTCAACTTGTCTGAGAGGGTTTTTTTGCAGCCTGATACTTTTATTGTTTATCCTGGCAGGGAGAGGCCCAGTAAATCTGTTCAGTTTCAGGGACTTCCTGAAGCTTTTTGAGTTGTTTACCTTCTGCTTAAGGAATTCCCTGGAATTCTTTAAGTATGTTTAAATCTCAGGAAACTGTTGCACAAGATATGACTTTTGAATCTCAAATTAAAGGGGTTATAAGTATTTTGTGTGTGATAAAGACGCAGGAAGACAGAGAGAGGTTTATGTAAGTGTTGAATGCACACACAGGCTGGTGCACACGTCTTCCATACAACATAGAGGCTAGGAGAATGTCTCTGTCCTGCTTTGTCATTCTCCACCTTATTATCTCCTTGAGAAAAATCCCTTCTCTAGACCTAAAATTAGGCTGCTGCCCAGAAAGTTTTAGTAATTTTCCTGTATCTGGTCCCTTTCTCCAACTGGCCTCTTTTTACATGGGTGCTATGAGTTCAGAATTAGTTCTTTTGTGCTCTTCCATTATTTGTTAAAATAAGGTATCATATTGTCTACCACTCATGAAGTATATTGGACACATGGCAATTACTCCAATAATTACATGAGTGTAAAAGTCATATTAAATAACCCTGATTATAATATCCCAAATGACTTAATTACCTGATTATCTTAATAAAAAAGTAGGTTAATTTCTATAATCCATTGGTTAGAAATTTTTAAAGCAATACAGATTTCTTAGGGATGGAAAGTGCTCTTTGTTATCAAAAGCTAACTCAAAGAAAGTTACAAATTTCATCATGTACCTGACATGCAAGGTCCATTATACAGTGAAAATCCACAAGAATAATATGCATATAAAATAACAGAAAAAGACAGTTTTCATAATATATTGTAAAGTCAAAAATAAACATGCTAATATTTGTTTACATTCTTTCTCAATCTACAACTTTTTTCCCCCATTTCTAGATCTTATGGTTCCTAATAACCCTCATTTTTTCAGATAGAGCTTCTAAAGTGTAAGGATTTTAAGTAAACAGTCATAAGACTTATTTTATTATTAATTATGTGTATTTAACTGGGATCAGAAAGCTATGAGTACAAGTATCCTTGGAGCCCAGGAGACTGTTGGATTCCCCTGGAACTGGCCTTACAGGCAGTTATGAGCTGCCCAACCGAACTAGAGTACCCTGCAAAAATAGTAGTTGCTGAACTACCTCTCCAGTCCCTGATAACTTAAAAAAGTTCACATGGCTAATAGATGGTTAACACTATCAGAGCTTGAGAAATAGGGTTTTTCCTTCTATATTCATCATGTACCATGCAGACAGACATTTGGAGAATGTCAGAGCAATTCAAATCCTATTTGTTATTGTATTTATTTGTTTTACTGCAGAGCAATTTTGACCCAGAAGGATTAAATTCCTCCATGACTTGTCATCACACAAAAAAAAAAAAACTGAAATTTTTTTCTTTTTTTAAAATTTTAGGTGAATTCATAGCATGTGTGCATATTTAAGTACCATATGCTATTTCCATATACACCTGTAATACAATGTTCAAATGAGAAAAGTAGCTTTCCTACATCCTCAACATTTCCACTTCTACATATTAAGAAGCTTTGTATCTTCCTTTTTTAGTCAAAGAATACCATGCATTAATTACTTTAGACCATGGTATAAATGAACACCAGAATTACAAACCTGTGACTATATATTGGTACCCATTTAAAAATAAATAAGTTTTTCCAGCTTTCACTAAACCTCACTGCAACAGTTTTGCTTCCTTTAACTCCTACACTGGCACTTTGTACTTTATTAAAACTAAGCCAACTAAAATCTCAAACATTTTACCAACGGCAGGCAGATGTTTAAATTGTACCCCTGAGAATAAGTGAGGGCAGAGACTTGGCTAAGATATTTGTCAAGCAGCCATCAAAAGGATTAGATTTCAAGAAACTGAAGTTAGAAGCAAAATTTCCTATTTAGACAGCACAGAACATCAAGTATTATAGAAACCAAGTGACAGCCTATTAGAGAGACTGGAAGTTTAAACACCTAACTGACTGAGTACAAACACAAAGTCTAAAAGGCCACAGACCGGTTCAAGGTCCCAGAGATAGGAACACAGCTAAACCAAATTAAAAATGACAAGTAGGGACAGTTTGAGCTTGCACAACTATGTCTCATGGAACAAGAGAGGTGGTTCTAATGTAGATTGAGTCGGGCAGGAGATGTGGTGGGCAGCATATAGACAATGAGCATCCAGCACCTGATGAAGAATGGAGACAGTAATGAACGGACAGCAGATCCTCATGAAAAGTGGAGACACCCAGTGTGCTTGCACATATATAGTGAGTAGACTGAACCCCACAAAGAGTGCCCTTTATAGGATCACAGTCTAACTTATAAGAAGGGCTTGCTACTAATAAGTGATTATACAAAATTCATATTCATAGTATAACTAACTTACTGGTAGTGAATAGTCCTATTGATTCAAATTTTTCATATTATTTTACCCAGTTTTTATATAAAAAGACTATGACACAGAGAATGTGCTTATCCAAAGCTACAAAGCCATTACTAAAATATCCAAAAAACCTAGACCTAGGTTTGCCATTTTCATATATATTAGCCATCATCATAGTGGAACAAAAACAAATAAATGATCCTTCCCAGAGCTATTGACTGATTTCCTTAAACTAAGAACATTCTAAAAATATTCTTCAGTCCCCTAACCTAAATGACAAAAATCTGAAAATATCAGTATTCTAGGTTATCTTACAAATGTATTGCAGAAGACCATATACTGTATAAAGCCATAAAACTCTTTTTAATGCTTTGAATTCTTACACCATGTATATAGTCACTGTAAATTAAGCTCACATGCAGATACACACAATACATTATTTATACACGATAAGGAAAGAAAACCTACCTTTAAGTCACTTCCTGGTAGGGTACCAACTCCATCCTTCCAGTCCATAACACTGAACACATCAAACTCTTGACCACTTGTGCTAGATGCAGATTCAGTCATGATTTATTTATTTAACCTGGAAGGAAAAAAAAGGAGTGTAAATATTTCATTTGCACATCAATTTGATTTAGTGATCATCATTACTTGTTTCTTTTAATTTCATTATTCTCTTGATTCATTCATCTAAAAACAACCGCTTCAAAAGTATCACTAATGGGGCTGAGCACTGGTAGAGCACTTGCCTAGCATATATGAGGCCCTTCAAACCCTATTATAGTTCATTTCTGTTTTACTTTGTGTGAGGGCATGGATTTATCCTTACAAAGCTTTGTTTCAGAGAGGCTTGGGTACCTGAGGGCGGGGCCCAGGTTTGGGAGTGTGCTTGGCAGCCAATAGATTCACAAGTTAAGTTTGCACCAGAAAGTTCAGCCAATAGCTACTGCACTCTGGTACTCCTGTGCCTAATCCTGGGATGTCAAGAATGTCAAGATGTGCAGCACCCTACTAATGTAGGTTTTACTTTGCTCCTCCCCTGGAGGCTTATAATCCTCCGCTGGGTCGAAACAAAGGTTATCCACTTGGGTTGGTTTGGAACCTATTCATAACAATAAAACCCTTATGCAATTGCATAGAGCCCATCTCCGTAGTGGTCTTTGGGGGTCTTCTACTTTGTAGTGTCAGAAACTGCAAGCAGAGCTAGGAGAGGCACTCACTCTACTACTGAGCTACACTACCAGCTGCGTACAATTTTCCCCAAAGTATACATTCCTACAGTAAAGGTTAACTTATCAATTAGACACTGTAGAAGGTTAAGGACAACAGCCGTCAGTAACTTGGTATGATTTTCTTTCCTTATTAAGGTGAGAATTTTCACTTTTTTATTTAAACAATGAATGGCTTCTGTGGGCCATATTCAAATCAGCAGCAGCAATGCTTTTTCAATTGGGTGGCAATATTAAGCAAAATGAGGTTTTCTTGAATGTACGCATTGTGAAGCTGGACAGTAGATATGGTAACTGAGACAGTCAAGTCACTAAGTTCCTAAGTGAAGGAGTGTGGGTAGTGTATATTGTGTGAGCTCCCTGGACCAGAAAGTGACTCATTCCTAAGCAGAGTGATGTAGGACAGCCTAAGAGCTTAAGCTACACAGGCAACATTTTAAACTGATAGACCGTTTGTTTCTGGACAGTTCCATTTAATATTTTTGAACAGCAATTGTCCTCATGTAACTGAGCCCTCAATTAGCTATAATCTTAGAAACTAGAACCAAAGACAAGGAAACTGCTAAATAAATTCGGATTTAAAAGAAACCATTTTGAACCATCCTGAGTGAGGTAACCCAGACCCAGAAAGACAAACATGGTATGTACTCACTCGTAACTGAATATTAAACATAAAGCTAAAGGTAACCAGGCTACAATCCACACCCCAAAGAAACTAGGTAACAAGGAAGGCCTTAAGAGGAACATTCATGGATCACCATTGGAAGGGGGAATAGATAAGTAGACAAGATCTCCTGGGTGAAAACTAGGAGCCCAAGCTGGGGGGAGGGGGAAATGGGAGCATGAGGGAAAGAGATGGTAGAGTTGGGGGAAGAACAGAGAAGGAGAACCAGGAAAGAGATATTTCAACAGAAGGAGCCATAATGGGGTTAGCTGTCCCCAGCTAAGACTCATAGCAATGGTGGAGTGGGTGTTTGAACTAGCCTTCCCCTGTAATCAGACTGGTAACTACCCTAATTGTCATCATAGAACCTTCATCCAGTATATGATGGAAGTTGAAGAGAGATCCACAGCTAAACTCTGGGCCAAGCACCTGGAGTCCAGTCAGAGAGAGGGAGGAGGGACTGCATGAGCAGGGGAGGGGTCAAGGTCATGATGGGGAAACCCACAGAGACCGCTGATCCAAGCTGGTGGGAGCTCACTGACTCGGGATTGATAGCTGGGGTACCTGCATGGGACCAAATTAGACCCTCTGAATGTGGGTGTCAAATGTGTGGCTTGGGCAGTTGGTGGGCTCCTGGCAGTGGGACCAGGATTTTTCCCACTAAACTGGCATGTTGGAGCTGGTTCCCTAAGGAGGGATACCTTGCTCAGCCTTGATGTAGGGGGGAGGGGCTTGGTCCTGACTCAACTTGACAGGCTAGATTTTGTTGACTCCCCAAGGGAGGTCTTATCCTCTGAGGAGTGGATGGGGGGAGGGATGCGGGAAGAGGGAAGGGAGCGGGAACCGTGGTTTGTGTGTAAAATGAAAAAAAAAAAAAAAAAACAACTTTTAAATACTAAAAAAGATACCATTTTGATAGTGGGAAATTAAAAGGAAAAATGAAACACTCTTCACTGTTATTTATATTACCCTATTCCTGACCTACTAACAAACAATTGTGAATGTGAATTTTCTCAGAAAGAGATCGAGTTTGTTTGACTCAGATGAAGTATCTACTATAACCCTGGCAGCTTCCCAATACCCGAGACTTTGACAGAGATGAGAATGAAGTTTAAAATACTTAATGAGATATGATGAGATTTGGAAATTTTACATAGTTCATTGGAGAAATGTTCTCCAAATGGCAAAGGTATAATGTTACAACATGGGGCTCAGAGAATGGATTAGTTCCAACTCTCAGATCAATAATTTTTAGTACAGGATGAAATCTCAGTGGTCAGGTTTCAACTGCACACCAACCTACCTTTAAAATAAACTACCCTTTCTGGAGTTTTGCTGTGGTATCAAAGATTTCCACTATTACTGAAAGACTAGCAAAACATTCCTCTCTTTTCTAACCCTATATCTACATGAATTCAAGCTTTCTTCATATATCTCAGCCAAAACAACAAACTGGCATAGACTAAAGGCAGAAACAGCTGTAATAAGCCAGCTAGCTCCCAGAAAACCAGACATTAGACAGATGTGCAGAAGCTGAAACTATGCCAACTTCTCTTATATTTATTACTACCATTATTATATATTTATAGGTCTTTTATTATACAAATTCTAGTTAGTATTTAATGAAAACCCAGAGCCAGATATTGGGGAAAAGCTGGAATATCAGAAACAGGAAAGAGACCACAGTCAGTTCTCACCCAGCCAGCTTCTCAGGCTGAACAGGGCAAATGCTATCTTCACAAGTTCTCCACCTGACTGGTCGCTTCTACAGAATGTCTGACTCTTCCTGCCTTAAATATCTTCCCCACCCAGCTGTTTCACTTCCTGGTTCAACTCTGCATCATAATCCTGAAGCTACTACTGCTTGGCTGTTAGGCCTTGAACTCACAGAAATACTGCAGGATCTCTGTCTACTGATTGATGGGATTAAAGGCATGGGTCACCACTCTCTGACCTTCATGGGTTAATTGTGGGTGATTCTGTTCTCTGATATTCCAGGCTGATATTATTATATACATATTACCATAGTCTTTCATAAAAATTGTTTATATATATATTATCATATAGTAATTTTACTACCATTATTTTTAAATAAGTAATCAGACAATCAATTTTAACACAATATCAATATGCATAGGATATTAGAAAAAAAACACCTACTTGAGTTTTCAATTATAAAGGAGATTTGAGACCAAAAAGTCTTAAATTCACTGCTGTGCAGAACAGTAACTTATTTCTCTCCATAAAGATGAAATGACAAACAATGGACTGAACATGGAATTTAGATTAAAGCACATTTATAAGACATGGTACCCAACCATAAGACACCAATTCACAAACCTAGTCCGATCTAAATTATTTAAAAAAAAAAAAAAAATATTGGAAAGAAGAGGAAGTCCAAAGAGCACCTGGCTGAGGAATACTATTCTTTTTTAAAGGTGGGATGACAGATACTAATACACGCTTTATTTTCTTTTTGAACATTCATTCATTCGTTTGCTCACTCGCTCATTCATTCATTCACTATGTATACATGTATTTTTCATGACATACACATGCCACAGTGCATGCATGGAGGTCTGACAATAATTTGCAAGGAGTCAGTTTCTTCCTTCATTATGTGGATTCTGAGGCTTGACCTCAGGTCATCAGATTTGGTGGCACTGAGCCATGCCTGGCTCATCTTTTACTTTGTTTTTTTCTTGAGACAGAGTCTTGCCGCTATGCAGGCTGCAAACTCATGATCTTCTTGAATCTACTTCAAAGTGGTAGGATAACAGGAATATTCCACCACACCAGAGAGCATATTCTTTTTAGTGGGGAGTTCTTTATATGTTAATGATACAGACTAACACAGATAGGTGAAAAGACATGTAAGAAATCTATCTTTGGGGCTGGAGAGATGGCTCAGTGGTTAAGAGCATCGACTCTTCTTCCAGAGGACCAGAGTTCAATTCCCAAAATCCACATGGCAGCTCACAACTGTCTTTAACTCCTGTGAGGGGATCCAACACCCTCACAAAAACATACATGCAGGCAAAAAACCAATGTACATAAAATACAAATACAAATAAATAATTTAAAAAAAATCTGTCTTAAACTAATCAATGGAGTCACATGGCCAAAGAAAACTGGTGTTGTACTGGGAACTGTCCAGATGAGGGCAGGGTCATAAGCGACTCAATTTTACATATGCTTAGAAGAAATAATTCGGGGCTGGAGAGATGGCTCAGCGGTTAAGAGCACCCTCTGCTCTTCCAGAGGACCCGGGTTCGATTCCCAGCACCCACATGGCAGCTAACAACTGTCTGTAGTTCCAGTTCCAGGCAAACACCAAGGCAAATAAATAAATAAATAAAGTTTTTTAAAAAAAAAAAAAAAGAAGAAATAATTCAAGATGTTTTGTTTTTTCTTTAGATAGAATCTTATTACATAATACACCATTCGTAACTTGCAATGAAACCCAGGCTGGCTTTGATTTTATTCCCCTGCCTCAGCCTCCCAAATGCTGGGATTCCATGCTTGCTCTACCATGCCATGCTCAAGACTTTTTAGGTGTGGTCTTTTAAAACAAGTCATGCATTTCTAAATAGTATGTAAAAACTCGGCACTTCTTTAAATAAGAGACTCTCTTCCACTGAGAATTTCCAGATGTACCAATATTCTCCCCCCCACACCTTTGCTTTAAATAAAATATCAACTAGAAGACATTTCAAACTGTATGTAGTGTGAATCACAAGAACTAGATCTCACTATTACTCAGGGTTAATTCTCAGAACAAAAACTAGAATATGATTGTCAGGAGAGAATTATGTGAGAAGCTTTGAAAATCATAAATGGATTAAGACTTTGTTCAGGGTTTCTATTGCAGTAGTAAGACACTATGACCAAAAGCAACTAAGGGAAAGAGAGTTTATCTTGTATTACAACTCTTGAGTCACACTGCATTGCTGAGGGACACCTGGCCAGGAACTACAGGCAGGAGCTGAAGCAGAGGCCATGGAAGAATGCTGCTTTCTGGCTTGTTCCTTGGGACCTGCTTTTTTTTATATCACCTAGGACCACCACAGGCCCACGGGTGATATTGCTCTCAGTGGGCTGGAACCTCCAATATCAATCTTTAATCAAGAAAATGGCCTATAGACTGCCCTAACAGCAATCGATTCAGGAGGTGATTTTTTTTTTTTCTAGACAGCTTTTTCTATGGAGCTCTGGCTATTCAAGAACTCACTCTGTAGATCAGGTTTGACTCAAACTCATAGAGATCCACCTGCCTCTGACTTCTGAGTGCTGGGATCAAAGGCAAGAGCCACTACCGCTAAGTTGGAGGTAATTTTTTTTTTAATTTATTTTTTGAGACAAAGTTTCTCTTTGTAGCTTTGGTGCCATCCTGGAATTCTGGAACTCTGTAGATCAGGAGGGCCTCAAACTCACAGAGATGCACCTACCTCTGCCTTCATGAATTTGCAGGTAAATTCTTAAATGAGGTTCTTCTCAGATAAAATAAAATTCACAATTTTACAGAATGAACTAAGATTTCTATGGCATTGGCTACCTTTGCAGTCATGTAAGAATGATGTTTTCCTGGTAGAACACTTTCTCCTACTGGGCAGATAGTAAATAAGCAGGGTATTTGGTCTTCCCCTACTTAAAAGCCATGCAGGTATGAACTCCACAACATGTCTGTAACTAGAAGAAATCTGAATCTTGGCACCATATAAAAGTTGTGGTAAATGTTTATTGTATACATTATGAAATGCTTGAATATGCTTCTGCTTTACACAGCTTCAACTGCACACAGCAAACTCAGCCCCCAGCACCCATCAAATACTATTCCCATCCACTTCTTTCACTTTAAGGCCAGTGGATATGTTGTATAAGCTGTTATAGTAAAAGACACTTCCTACTCTGTTTTTCCCATCATCTAATTTTGAAGCCATTGGCTACTTTTGCCATACGAAGTCTAAATAGCTACAACAGATAAAGTCTTTCCCCACCATCTACTAATCAGGAAGAACAGCAAGCAACCAACACTGTTAACAAAAGCTGCTGATTTTATGACACCCAGGTCTTGTTTCATTCTTTCCCTGTACACAGAGACACACAAATACACAAAGGCCTTTACTTCTTGCTCCTGGAGTGTATGCCACCTTTTAGCACTCCGAAAGCTTTTAGATTCGTTTATATCTTTATTGCTACTTGATAATATTCCCTAATTCTATGTGTAAGGTAAATTATATCTACAGAAGACACGTGTACACACACACACACACACACACACACACACACACACACACACACACACACTGAGAGAGAGAGAGAATAAAAGCCACAAATAGCATCTCACTATGCAAGAATTCCAGTCCCAATCTCTTTAAATGGTGTTGAAAATTCCTCAGGACATACTATAGAGGTACACCATGACATATGCTACCAGGAAAAATCCAGTATTTTCTTTCTAATCTCTCCTCCCACAAGCTCTCTAGCTACTAATGTTAGATGGGGCAGTTTAGGGGTTAATGGCCACCAAGTATACCAGTGAAGCTTCCCCCAAATATATATGACTTACTGACCGTGACTGTAATCAAGGCCATTGTTGCCCAGCATGCCTTTGTTAGTGGTTACTATGGATGCCTCATCAAGAAATTGATGGTATGTGATGAAGTAAAAGGTTGTTACTGCTGGCACCAATACCATGTGTTATATTCCCAAAGTCCACTTTTGTTAACAACCCATTTCAGCTTTACCCACTTACATTACAGGCCTCCTGACCTGTGGCAGCATCCTCAGAATTTCCTCCTGTCTCTCTCTCCTCTGTCATTTTCTGGTCTCCAAACCAAAGCTGTACAACGTGACCCTCCCTTGAGACCATCTGCCTATTGAATGGACCACCTCAGCTTCTCATGTGAACAAGTCTCTGGCAGCCCCAGGCTAATGAACCTTTCCCACAAGATGATCATTAATTCATTCCATTAGATGCTATTAAAACCAGATTTTTTTTTTTCTTTTCTCATGTTTGTTTGTTTGAAGAGGATTGTGTGTATTGAGATTGAAACCTAGGCTGCAAACAGCAATTCTAGGTAGGCAAACACTGTCACCGGTTTGTATCTTATATTAAAACCTCATGTTAAGAGGATGAGGATATAACTCTGTGGTAGAAAACCCCTAGGACAAAACAAACAAAATAACAAACTAATGTTTTATGTGATGAGGCTGGAGAGGGCTGGGTCTCTCATAATCACTGTGAGTTGAAACTGCTATGGACTAATAATCCTCCAACCTACAAAGTCCACTTTCAGAAAATTATTCTACTAGATACTTCTGTGTGTATAAAACCTGTACCAATTCATGGGTTCATCAAGGGTAGAGAGTTACAACAATTCCATGCCATGGTATAAAATGACACAAGGAAAGTCTCCATTTTAATATAGAGACATGGTTAATATGAATAATTTTAAGCAAAGTGCAAAAATGGTGTGCTACCCTTTGTGTGAAACAAAAGAAAATATGAAGTATGCATTGTGTATGCATGTAAACTATTTTTAGAAGAATCTCTCAGAAACTGGGAACTCTAGCTGTGTCCAAAAAAAGGTAATGGTACTGCTAAACAACAACCATGATGAGTGTGTGTGTGTGTGTGTGTGTTCAATGATAAGGTGTGTGTGTGTCTATTCATGTTAAAACAATACATTAAAAAATATGAATCAAATATAACACATAAATTTTAAACTCTGCTTCATGCTCATTTAAAAGTATATTATAAAAGGTATGTCTTCCCATGAAAATATTTGCTACTGATGTCAACAAGAGGAAGTATGGTCTAGAAGTCGCTAAGGGGAAATAGCCCTGTGAAGCTCTTAGGTAACTTACTGAGAGGTATGAGTGCAAGTGTATCAGCATAACAGATGGATAAGGGGGAAAAGGCAGGACACATGCATCCCATGTTTACAGTTCTCACCATTCCTGAGCAACACCTGATGTTCTGGTGACATTTCCTAATCTATCCTTCCTCAAAGATGGAATTCTGAATCATTTTTTCCTTAAAGCTGAGGGGAAGAAGCACATCGCTAGGCTTGGCCATGGGCCAGCTATGCTCTTAGTCACAGAGCTTATTCTTATTGCAACAAACACTGCAAATAAAGTGACCTAAAACAACAAGAACAACAACAAAATGTTTCTTAAGAAGCCAAAAGCCAAATTAATTGTTAGTTGAATCTAGTATTGAAGACAGAATAAAGGAAATATGGAAATGTTTATAAAAGTCATAGGCCCTGGCCACCAGATAGACGTTTTGGATAAATTGAAGACTAAAATGTCAAATTCAATGACTCAGACACACTGTGTGAACACAACGACTAAATGTTCCAAGAAGAAATCAGTAGAAAAGATGTGCAAATTTATTTCAGTTAGTGCTCCACAGCATAAAGATCACTCAACAAGTGAGACAGCAGTTAGGGTCTGGAAATAATATTTCAGTTCTATTTTAGTGGCTTTATAGAACTTAGGTGCTACAATTTTAGTTTTTATTTTTATTTTATTTTTAAAATTTGAGAATCAAAATTGGCTTGGGACCTACTCTTCACAAATGTCATGAATCTACTCATCTCATTTCAACTAAACATCAGCAGAGCGTGTGTGCTCTACACGATTCTTTCATGCTTTTTGTTTGTTCTAGCTGCCATGAACAGATAAAAGAGAGACTCTGCAAGAGGCAGAAGCTCCTTTGTAGGTGCCTGGAGCAGTCTCTGAAGGGAAGAGATGAGATGGAAAGAAGATAACTGTCCTCTGAAGACAAACAGCACAATCTCAGCGGCTCAGCACAAAGCTAGAGTAGCCCAACTCCCAACGGAAGTCTGGGCCATCAGATGGAGGGAGCAAGCAGGAACGACATTAGAACAGCATTGTGTGTATCTTGGCCATTTCTGCTCAAAGCATTTTCTCTTAAAATTATATTGACAACAATGGCAAGTTGGTGCTCATAAAAAGCAAAGAGACAGGGAGTGGGTAACACAATGGAAAAAACTCAATGGAAAAAAAACCTTGTCACTGAAAAGTGAGGCCGTGAGTTCTGATCCACAAAATCCACAGAAATGCCAGGCAGGTATGACAATTCACTTTTCATCTTAACTCTCAGCAAGAGGAAACAGGAGACAGAGAAAGCTGGCTAGTTAGAATAACAGAGCAAGCCGGGGTTCAATTCAGAGACTTTGTATCAGGATATAAAGTAGAGAATGATCAAGAAAGACAATCAATTGTCAATCTCTAGCCTACACACACACAACACACATACATACCTGAACACATATGAGCCCACAGATGTGAATACACATATACCACAAAGAGATCTTATAACTAAAAAAAAAAAACAAACAAACAAAAGCCTAACTAACTAAAAAAACCATAGATCAGGGAGCATGTAGATCACAGTATAGTGTTTGCCTAGGATGATGGATGCCCTGGATTCAGTTCCTAGAAACACAAAACAAAGAAACAAACAAAAGAAAAGTTAAAGAGCCACAGTTATTTTATACTTGCTTTCCTTGAAGCTGTACTTAGCTTTTTAGTTATCAGACACAATTTCAAAATGAAGGTACAGAGATGCTAAGGGTGTAAGCCCAGAGCAGTTATACAACAGGGCAAACATCACATCAAAGCAGAATCACATTAAAATTCAAAGACCATGATAAAAGGTGTGTGATTCACAGGAGAGGTCTGAGATATTACTGCACAGTGTTGATAGACTCATCTTTCTAGATTTTGATTAAGAAGACAACATACCTTAATACCTTCTATAGAGAGTCAAGAGCACTAAAATCATTACCACAAACCAGACAAAATGACAACTGTACAAAAGAGTAACAGAACAATAAAAAAAACCCACACTCAGAGGTAGGAATCCAATGCTTTCTTAAGCTCATTAGCTAAGAAGGTCTTTTGTTTCCTTATAGAAATTAACATTCTTGTTTGCTGTTGTGGTACATGCACTTAATTCTAGCCCTGGGAAAGCAAAGGCAGCTGGATCTTCGTGAGTTCAAGGCCAGCCTAGTTTACAAAGGTTCCAGACTAGATGGAGCTACATAGTAACACCCACTCATAAAAAAAAAGAAAAAAGAAAAAAAGAGAAAGAAAAATGATAGGGGAAATCTCACAAGGCCCCACTCCCGGAGTAAGAACTCTAGGCAATTAATGACAAGCAGAGAGGAAGAATTAGTCTTCCCCAGAGATGAGCTTTCTAATTAGTTATCCAATACCAATACCAAAAAGTTAGCACAAAAAGCATCCAAATAAGAACACTAAATGGGCTCAGCAAACTGTATTTATATGTATGCATATATTTATATATGTGTGTGTATTTAAATATGTATGTATGTATTTATATATGTAAATTTATATGTCTGCATTTATATGTGTACACATTTATATATGTGTGTGTATTTATATGTGTGTATGTATTTATGTGTGTATGTATTTACATGTGCATGTATGTATTTACATGTGCATGTATGTATTTATGTGTGTGTGTATATACTTAGGTGTGTATGTATTTACATGGGCATATGTATTTATGTGTTTATGTATTTATATGTGTATGTATTTATGTGTGTGTATGTATTTACATGTGTGTATGTACTTACATGTGTATATGTATTTATGTGTGTATGTATTTATATGTGCATGTATTTACATGTGTGTATGTACTTACATGTGTATATGTATTTATGTGTGTATGTATTTATATGTGCATGTATTTACATGTGTGTATGTACTTACATGTGTATATGTATTTATGTGTGTATGTATTTATATGTGTATGTATTTACATGTGTGTATGGCATGTACTTACATGTGTATATGTAT
Source organism: Sigmodon hispidus (assembly GCA_004025045.1). Classification (NCBI taxonomy): domain Eukaryota; kingdom Metazoa; phylum Chordata; class Mammalia; order Rodentia; family Cricetidae; genus Sigmodon; species Sigmodon hispidus. The sequence continues at coordinate 58,813 of PVIH01000551.1, read as the reverse complement.
TTATGTGTGTATGTATTTATATGTGTGTGTACGTATATATTATATGTGTGTGACAATCGTAATTAAAGTGTCATGAATTTGAGAGGCAGTAGGGGGAACATGAGAGGAGTTAGCAGGAGAAGAAGGGGAATAATGTAAATAAAGTACTCATGAAATTCTCATATAAAAACGGTTTTAAAGTGGCTCTTTTATTGTCCAGAGATTCTCGTGCTTACACTCTAGAAAGACTACTTACTGGCCTCTTCCCAAAGCAATTCTTCTGCCGTAATAAAGAAGAATGTGTCAAGGGAGATGGTGAATCTAACATTGACTCATCTCACACCCAGACCCATGACTGCCCATAATGTACTGGTCTGACTGTATTTAATGAAGAGTAGACTAAAGACCAGGTAATACGTCCCAAAGTCTGCTCCCTCTAAATGCATTTTAGGAAGTCATTTATTCATGTAAAAAGATTATGATTTTTTAAAAAGTGAAATCCCTAGCAGCCTTTGGGAGAAGCAAAACTTACACTGGGAGGCTCACACCTACAAGTAAGGTGCTCTCTCAATGTTCTCTATAGATACTCAGCCTTGGGCTCCTTATCATGGTACATGGAAATTCAGACTCCTCACTATGGAACACAGCAGATTTATCTTTGAATTAGACTTCACTAGTAGGATGCTGTCTTCAGATCTAGCTCCCAGCTTGCATCCTTGTGGTAAGGTCTGTAGTGTCTAATATTCAGAATGGCCCCAGACCTACAATCCTGTAACTCCAGACTTGAGAAAGTGATCCTGAGAAAAATTCAGTTCCTGCAATATAAGACCTACCTAGAGGTCTCAGTGACCTTCCATACCTCCTATATGGCCTTTATTGGGACATTTCTTATTCCCCAAACCACTACGTACATAGGGCCCTCATACACAGTCAAAGAACCTAATAGACAATGTTAGAGGAGCACAGACATATTGAGGCAAAGGGGATTCTTGCTAAAGGATGTTACCAGTATAAGCTAGCTTGATCCCTATAACTGTCTTTTAAAACCAGTATGGACTATTATCTCCATTTTAAGAATAAGAAAATTCAGGTCGTCAGGATAAGAAACACTCTTTTGTTTTCCAAGACAGTACCCAAATATCCTTTTTTATTTTATACAATAGAAAGGTAAGTATGGTAAGAAAAATCTCAGGAGCCACAACCCTTGGAATTAAACACCAGTCTCACAGCTTACTCTAGGCACCACCTCAGGCTGGGCATCAGTCCCATCCTCAGCCTTAGCTGATAGCAATGTCTACCTGCCAGGGATGTAAGAACTTCTTTTTGATACAGCATTCAAGTTGAAATGCTAAGCACAGAGCATGATTACCCAGCAGAAAGAAAAACAATCTACCCTGGAGTGTCTACCCTCCTCCCAGCCCAGGGATCCCAGGTGTTGGAAACAGAGTAGGACAAGGAATAAGTGTGCCAAGACTGATATCACTGCATTATAAACCCTCTGTCACTATTCAGTCCTTCAGAGACTGGAGAAGAAGCTCAGGGACTCTTGAGATTTCATGAACATTTAAAAGAGAATGTGAAAGAGTTTGTAAATCTCCAGTAACTTAGTTTTGCCGAAATCTTTTACAAAAACAAATCGAAAGCAAACAAACATAATGAAGACCTAATTTCTGAACAACCGCCACGAATGAAGCCACCACCTTTCTGTGATGTTTATGCTACGGAAACATTCAAAGTTTCTCTATGCCAACAACAGTGCTTGTAAGACCTGCTCTCCAGAGAGCAAGTAGAAAGGCAACAGAAAGTGCTGTGGTGAGAAGGTAGGGGGCAAAGAAAGATAAAGGAGGGTCCCTCCCAGACAGAGAGAGGTTTTGCATGAGCCCCTGGCTGCGCACAGAGTGCCCAGGGAGATGCAAAGGGAAGAGGTGGAAGACAGCCATCTGCCCTCTGATTATAAAACCCACACTGTTGCGCTTATCAGCGACAGGGAAGAAGGCTTTGAAGGAGAACTTGATATGCTCATTTTAAAAATCCCTCAGAAAGACTAACGGTAGATATAATGTTTACCAACTGGGTGAACCAGGGTTTGGGATCAGTTGGTATAGAGCTGTCCTGTGATCGTGAGAACCCTGGTTCAGAAACCCAGAACTCACATCAAAAAGCACAGTACATGCTGAAATGCAGCGAGATGAGATGGAGACAGAGAAAGGTGAATCTCTTGGGTTTATTGGCTGGTTAAATGCCTATTGTACTTGCTGAAAGTCCCAGGCAAATGAGGCCCTGTCTCACATAAAAGGGGTAAGGTGCTTGAGTAAACATACTCAAGGTTGTCCCAGACCATCACATGCACCTATGCACAGAAAGACAGACAGACACACACACACACACACACAAACAAATGCAATAGATAAAGGAGAGCTATGGATGCAGCTAATAGGTATAGTACTTGCAACACTTATGTAAAGACCTGCAGTTAAAACCTCAATAGTGAAAGAAAAAAAGGGGGCAGGGTGTGGGGAGTAGAAGGACAACAGGCTCCTGGAAGAGAGCCTTGGAGAGACGAAGAGAAATTCACTTATCCATCCATGTCATGTTCTCCATTGAAAAGTCCCAGCTGACAAGTCGGCTAAGTACCTAGTTCACTGCTTGGCAGAAGGATAGCATTGGTGCTCCAAGAAACACCCCTCACTTAATCATCAGAGAACACATCAAAAGAAGTTAAATTCAAACCTCTTAAATGGGCTTATTCAGTAAGGATAAGAGAGATCTAAACTCACACTTGAAGCATCTCTCAACAAACACATTTTGCTACAAAGAAACATTTCCCTTTCAAATCAAGCATGACAGAAACAAGCTTTGATATTCTACTCGCCCAGCCTGATAAGAACTCTGAGTTGCACACATATTGGAATTGGGATCTGTAGTGGAGAGATGATAAGTTCTGCCCAGAGGGCCCAGGTTCACATATTTCGAGCAGACAGGACTCTAGATTATTATGATGTGAGAACAGAAACCTTGGAACAACCAAGAACCAATCCTTGAGGCTATCAGGCTCCTATTCTCCACTGGCCCTGAGAAATTGAAAAACGAGTCAGCTAAGATCTACAAAGCCTTTAAATACAAATTATGTAATTAGGATGGTCAGATCTTGCTGTTCTCTCCCGCCTTGTCTTGCTGGCCACATTGTAGTGAGAAGCGCCTTATTTACAGCATAACAGAATTTCTGTGACTTGCGGCCTGTGCTGTAATGAAGTCTGTATGCAAAGCAGTCGTCACCAAGGGCAACCTTTACAAAATCTCAACTTCCTGACCCTTAGTTTGTTCCTGTAAGAAGGTGAAGTGTTTGAGATTCTGTGGCCTAACTTATTTACTTCCTCTAAAGGAGAAACAGAAAATGAAAAAAAAAGTCTTTCAAGAAAAAAAATAATGTATACAGAAAGTGAAATCACATTAACTGACATTAACAGGCCGAAAGCCTATTTAATAAGCTCCCATCAAATGCTTTCCAGTTCACACTTAACATACAGAATAGAAGACATCTCAGAGCAAAGAAGAAATGTTCTTAAGAGTGCCATCATCTCATCAACATACTACACTAGAATGGTAATAATAGAAATTCTACACCCATTAGAGAGATCCAAGGGCCATAAAAAGAACAAGAACCTGTCTGACACAGACACTTCCACGCTTTTGCTATATGTGCATGAGCTTAAATTTAAAAGAAAAGAAGCTAAAAGGAGTATCTTGTTCTTTTTATTTCATTTCATAATTTTTAAATACTAAAAGCAGTATCTCCTTACTCTGCTTCATATTTTTATAGAACATAGAACTAAAATGGAAGCATTTACACTCAATCTCTCTTTTGCTTGTAATAAATTAGATTTGACCAGATTTTCTTTTTTTTTTTTTTTTCCCACAGAAGCCATGCCTCCAGGCTTATCTTGATAAGCATTCGTAGCCAGCCTCCCTATCAACAGATTGAGCAGCTAAACTGCATCCACCAAGTATCATATCAACAGGGTGAATTATTTAGATTATTTAACACTCAGATGCAATTAGCCATGCAGATCTTCCTATTCACTATATAGAAGTCAGTGGTAAAACAGATGAGGAAAATTCTCGGCTGATTTTGCAACCTTACTGAAAACACTCTAGAAACTCAACTAGTTTGATTCCAAAAAACAATATACAACATAAAGGTTTGGTCCTACTTAGCAGAGGTGGGGGATACTACAGAATTTGAACAGTCCATTACTCTGTAATTAGCTCATGGGATGACAATTTTTTAAGCCACACTAAAGACTTGTTTGATGCGAACAACACATAGAGCAAATACGTGTGGCCACTGCAAGGAAGAGTCCCTGAAGAAGGCAAAAGATTCTCCTCTTCTTCACCATGCACATGGCCTTCTGATCAGAAGTTAACACCAGCAATAAAAGCACTGTTGCTGAAGTATTTCTAACCCAGGTTGCATTTTTCATCTTCATTCTAGGATACTACACTACCACCTCCACCACCACCCCATCCGGCCTGATAGCCCCACCCCGTCCTTGTGTATGTTTGTGTGTCTGAGTATGTGTATGTGTTCCTAAAGTTTCTTCCTTAACATTCCTGGCTGTTGAGTAAATTTCATCATCTTTTCAGTCTCTGTCAGTAAACTTAGGTTCCACTTTTTTGTATGCTCAAGAGGACTGAAGACAAGATCTTCAGTTTTCACTTGCTAGGCAAACAATCTTCTCCCAGCCACAATCCTAGCCTCTGTATTTCTTCACTATTTTAGTAATACTTTGTGTCCTTTCAAGACAGAGGACTTTCAGCCTAACCCAATATCAATAATCTCAATTCTGTGCTTTAAAGAGATTGAGGTAAAAAGATAACTATTTTCTTCCCACTAACCCTTCTTTATTGCTCATTAGTATGAGCCAATACATCAGAGAAAATATATTGGGAATACATTTTAATCCCAGGAATTGCTGTTTGAAAATCAGAACTTTGAAAGAAACAAAACAGTCCTAAGTCTCTCTCTCTCTCTCTCTCTCTCTCTCTCTCTATATATATATATATATATATATATATATATTTTTTTTTTTTTCTTGTCCTCCCCTTTCAGAAAAAATGACTCAGATTTGGACAGGTTACTAAGTATCTCTGAGGACTGAGTGACTTTGAAAGTAAGTCTTAGGTGGAAGTAGGAGATCACATCTGGAGGCTGAAGCAGCAGCAGCACTCTGGGTTCAAGACCAACCTCAGCTACATAAGATTCAAAGCTGCCTTATGTTTTTGAGACAGTGAAATACTGTCTCAAAAACATAAGTAACAATACAGAATGTATTTCGAGCACACTGAGGCTAAAGACGGACATTCTGCAGCTCTGTAGACATAACATTCACTTATTCAATGATAAATGCTGATCGTGTGAATACTCCCCAATATTGATCTATATAAAACAGATGTTCCACAAACGAGCTGAGTGAACACAAAACATTTATGGTACATATGGGAAAAAGAATATTAGAGAAGGCATTTACCATATTACATATAATGTACATGCAGTCCTTATAACTTTCACCAAAGCTCATAACTCCAAACCACTTTTTTCATTTAATTACATGTATTTCTCTCACACAGTGTATGTGCATGTGTGCATGAGTGAACAAGTATGTCTGTACATGCACCTAGAAGCACACATGCCACAGTACTCCTATGGAGGACAGAGGGCAAACTCCTGGAGTCAGTTCTCTTCCTTGATGGATCAAACTCAGGTCACCTCATCTGCAGCAGGTGCCATCTCCATGGTCCACAAATCTACTTCTCTCTTCAAAATCACTCAACTTCAGCCAAGTTCCTTTGACATGTTCTTTTCCTTCTTCCAAACTACCTGTTTGCTAAATGGGCTTTCCTCATCTTCACATCCAACTCAACTCTACATCAGGGCAATCTGTTCCTAGTACTGCCTTTCCCCCATCTGCTGCATAACAGCCACAATCAGTGACTCTCATCTACACATATACCTGAGATAATTTAACACCGTAAAAAGACAAACCTGAGAATATTTCCACTGGATAATTAAAACTTTAAAAATATATATCTATATACATTATATATTAAAAATTAAGATATATATTAAAATTAAAACTATACAAAAATATCACTTCTAGAAATCCCTTCACCTTCAAGATAATCATATACAAATTTGTACACATGTAAACATGTAATGACTTTAAATACAGTATCTTAACCTATATTTTAACAATCCCCAAATCCTAAGGACCCATGTGTCCATCCAATAGTAGCAATGGGAACAGTTGTAAAGCAGATCTTCATCAGCTCATCTTGTGAACTCTCTGATCGAAGAAAATTCACCACTTTTACTAGAAGCACAACTAATGTATTCCTCAGCCCTAGTAAGAAAGTGGCTTACTCATTTCTGGAAACTAATTAAAATGGAAGGGATATATATATACTGTATAACATTTGACACACCAGTCAGCACCCAAGTTCATGTTTCCTGACTCACTAGCTTCTCCAACACCTAGAGTCTATGTTCTGTTCCATGGTACAATGTGCATTTGTCACACTATTACTATATAGACACTAGAACAGTCTTCCAAGGCACAATGTGCACTGGTCACACTCTTACTATATAGACACTAGAACAGATGTCAGCAGTTGTTACAATTGGCAGAACTCTCTGTTATCTCTCCTCATCGGCTAAAGATCCCAGGAGTCCTAAGGGAACAAAACCTAGCCTTTCAGATTTCATCGCCGTGAAAACTCAGGAACAACTAGTTAAGAAACCAAAGGCACTGCTTGAGGGAAGATTCCATGACCTATTTGTCCATGGGACCCTATGGGTTACACTGTCACATACCACATAAAGTTACTTCCCTTATAATTTCCCTATCCCAATCTATCTACCATAAACCATGGGTACCTTATCTATAATAGCACATAATTCCTAAAAATAAAATACCATGGGCTGGAGAGACGGTACAATGGTTAAGAGCACTGGCTGCTCTTCCAGTGGTCCCATGTTTGATTTCACCCACATGATGGCTCCTGACCATCTGTAACTTCAGTTCCAGAGCTTGTAGACAAAATGTCAATAGGCATAAAATTAAAAAACAACAAAAACCATGGAGTTTACTCAAGAACTACCTCTCAATTACTCCAGAACTAATTAAATGAACAAGTACATCTTCTCTCCTTCACTACTGAGTGCTTAGACCCTCAGGATATTGATTCAACAATCTATTAAAAAACTAATAAAACCAGAACATGTCAGGGTTTGCTTTGTCAGGTTCAGCATCATTAGAATGAAAATAATAAGGTTTTCTCTCTCTCTTTCCTTTCTGGATTTTAGAATTAGCTATAATGAACACCACAGCAACAAGGATGTCTAAAACACAGGTGGGGAAGAGTCTTATTTGAACTTTTCCTTAAAATTAATCATTCTCAGGAATCAATGCCTTTCCTCCCCAGTGACTCCTATTACTACTACCTCAGTCACCATTTTCTTACCCCCTTTTCCAGGCAGATCCACACTATACCACCAAAACGTTATTTACAGTAAACAAATTCCCCTCACACTAATCCATACTTCCCTCACCCTACCATTCTACCAGCAGGCATTACTTTTAAACATTCCTTTCATTTATCCTTTCTATTCATTTGGGAGGACATTCAGGCTTTGTAACCAGCAGTGTGATAGAGCATTGTTACTCCATTCAGAAACCAATATACTTCTTCTTAAGAAACAAAAGACAACAGAGCTGGAGATTGGCTCAGTGGTTAAGAGCACTTGTTGCTCTTGCACAAGTGAGTTGGACTTCCAGCACCCACTTTCGGTCCTAGGGGATTAAATACCTTCTTCTGATTTTGGAGTTCACCAAGCACAAATATAATACACAGACATACATGAAGGCCAAGTACACATACATATAAAATAATAACTAAATAAATCATTTTTGTGTTTGTTTTTTTGGGTTTTCTTCTTTTTTTATTATTATGAACAAAGAAGTCACATTTTCTATGCTTGTATATCCTTATTCAAGGTCCCTTCCCCCTCCCACCACATCAAATCATTCTCTCTCCTCTACAACTCCCCATCCCCCACATGGGCAGGCAGTCCCAAGGTCCCATGGTCCCAATATTGCTTAGTTCAGCCTCCACTCCTGGCAAATCCAGTTTTCTCCCCCCCAACATCAAGACTGAGTCAGGTGTTCCTCTAGGGGGAGTGGGATCCAAGGAATTAGTCCAAGGTGTTTCTGATCCCAAGCTGTTCAGTGGTTGTGGTTTGCAGCTTGGGCATGCTTTGCTTTTTGTTTGTTTGTTTGTTTGTTTGTTTAGAGTCCACTAATTAGTGAGTACATCCCCTGCTTATCTTCCTGGGTTTGTGATACCTCGCTCAGGAGGATATTCTCCAAATCTATCCATTTGCCTGCAAATTTTAGGATATCATTTTTTCTTACTGCTGAGTAGTACTACATTGTGTAGATGTACCACAGTTTGTTAATACATTCTTCAGTGAGGGGCATCATGTTTGTTTGTTTTTTAAGGCAGGGCTTCCTAGAACTAGCTCTGTAGACCAGGCTCTCCTCAAACTCACAGATATTCAACTGTCTCTACATCCTGAATGGGATGGAAGGCATGCACCATCAAATAAATCTAAAGAAAAAAATTAAATAATAAGGAAAGACAAGCTCGGCATGATGGCACAAGACTTAAATCCTAGCACTGCCAAGGCAAATGTGGGAAGGATGTCTGCAAGTTCCAGCTCAGTCTGGTCTGCTGAGTGAGTGAGCATCAGCTACAAACCCAAGATTCAGCAGCAGCAAGCAAACAAACAAATAAAACCACAAAACAAAAAGAAAGAAAACTGAATAAAAGAAAGACAAGGCTAGAAACTTTTGCCAAGTACGTATGCTATACACACTAGAAGGCCACAAATTGAATCACCAGGCTCCGCACTGAACAATCTGGCTATTGTTCTTCACAAAGCCTTTGACAATGACAGGGTAAAATGACCACCACACACCTGAATACCTCTTTACAGCTCTTGGAAACTTCCTTCCTTCACACACACAAAAAGCAAATGTTAACATTCCCATTTTCCAGATGGGAAAATCCAGGCTGAAGGAGGAGGCCCAGTAATTCATACAAGATGATATATGAGACTATAGAGTTCAGTTTGCTGATTCTCAATCCTCAAATGAAGGCTAAAGAGTATTGTTGTCAACTCGGCACACAGATACTACACTGACTACCCCAGAAAGCTGGGGTACTCCTCTCCCAGAAACTGTGCTCTAGTTTGCATGGCCTGATTCTTGTCCACTGTGTCTGCAAGATCACCCACACATGCACCAAGACGAAATCTAAAAATGCTGTTAACTGCACCGCTTAAGTCAATCCACAATAAAAAAAAAAAAGTGATGATAAACTACTGTTTCCCAGCCCTTTCATTCTGGTCATTATCCAGTTCTGCTAGTAATCCACACCTGACCCTCAGAACATAATTAGCCCTGCTTGTAAAAAGAAGGCTTAGGTCAGTGAGATGGCTCCGTAGGTAAAGGCATCTGTCCCTCAGGCCCGACAAGCTGAGTTCAAGGTCAATCCCCAGAACCATAGGAAGATAGAAGAAATAACTCCTCTGACAGCCTCACATGTAATATGATATATATGAGTGTGTATATGGGTGTCACACACACACAAATAATAAATAAAATTTAAAAAGAAAGTTAACTTTTATTTCCTTTTGCTTCTGCCAAACAGGAATTAGCAAAGCCTTTAGTACTCAGGACAGTTTAGGTAGGAGACAGTGGAAACGAGAAAGGCAGATTAAAGAGTAGAAACAGAATAAATAACAGAAAACAATACTTAGATAGTCCAAACCAGCTGTACTTTCCCCATCAAATGGTCTTGATCCTAAAGGTAGGTTCTGGATTATTTATTGGGGTTAATCCAGCACTCTCCAAGATGAGCAAAAAGATCGTATTAGATAATCACTACATATCCCCATAGAAATGTCATTAAAAACTCACCAGTCTATGCTCTATCTCTAAGACATGGTATCTGGCAGAAGTAAGGTCCTGGATTTAATCCATATGAGACACTTAAATGTTAATTACATATTAATTAATTAATTAACCACCCCCCTCATAAATTTTAGCGACAATATTGTAGCTCAGGCTCTAAAGACATCTAAAGTTACCTGCTCTTCCTGGCCATTGTTTATTTATACAAAGCAGTAACTCACAATCGCTTTGTTCTGGTTTTCTCACTTTTCGAATTCAAAAGAAAAAACTGCGCTCAGTAGAAAAAGGGCGTGAGGAAATACTAACTAAGAATCCAGTAACAGCTGAGCAGTGGTGGCAATAATCCTTCAATCCCAGCAATCCCAGCACTCAGGAGGCAGAGGCAGGCAAATCACTGTGCGTAAGAGGCCAGCCCAGTCTCAAAGTTCCAGAACAATCAGGGCTACACAGACAAACCCTGTCTCAAAATACCTCCCACCTGCACCCCTTCTCAAAAAATATGCGGTGACATGGGGCTGGAGAGATTGCCCAGTCAAAAACACCACAGCCATAAAAGCATTAAGACATGAGTTCAGATGCTGAGCACTCCCATAAAAGTACCCTCACTGTAATTTGAGCACTTGGGGGAGGTTAGCAATTTAAGAAGCCCTGTAGCTCATTGGCCAGCCAATCTAGCCAATCAGTAAGCAGTATTCAGAGAGTGACCAAGTTTTTTGCTTGTTTTGTTTTTTTGTTTTTGTTTTTCTAAGTAGAGTGTAATAAATACAAGAAGACAAGAAGTAACAGCAGAGGCAAGTTGATCTCTGGCCTCCCCATGCACCAACACCAAAACCATAAACACATCCTAGTACAATCTCATTTTTCCTAACTTTTCAAGCACACTTGGTATCTACTTGTTCATATGTTCAAAGTAGTTCCCACAAACCTGGGATTTTTTTTTTCCTTCACCCTTACACATGCTCTCCTTGACTTCCATCTAGATTCAGTATTTCTAAAAGCAATTTGTTGCATCAAGTGACTCTTACCTTGAGGTGGTGGTGAAAGACAGAACTTTCTGGTGGCCTTCACAGCTGCTGTCTACCCCCCAAGACTTCTCTTAAGGCTCTAGCATTGATTTTAAAAAAGGAAAAGGAAGAAAGAAAGAAAAATCAAAGCAATCTCATAAAGCCTTCACATCTATAATCTACAATGCCAACGCAACATGCATCATTCCACACAATAGCTCTGAGTATTCAAATAAAATTAAACAGTTCCACATGAGGTGAAATTAATTTTCATCATTCACATCTCCCCATATTCTAAGTTCACACAATAAAGTTCTTCATTATAAATAAGAATACTGTTACCCAAGCAGTAGGGACACTGAGGCAGGAAAATGTAAGTTCAACACCAGCTTGGGCTACATAGGTGGGCCCTGTCTCTCTTTGTATATATGATGCCAAATAGGTTGGCAGTTACAAGGATAATTTGACACAATCTTTATATATCTGGGTTTTTTAAGATTTATTTATTTATTTTTATTTTACGTACAGTGGTGTTTTGCTCTAAAGCTAGAGTTACAGATAGTTGTGAGCTGCCATATGGGTGCTGGGAATTGAACCCAGGTTTTCTGAAAGAGCACTCAGTGCTCTTAACCACTGAGCCATCTATCCAGCCCCCATTTATCCGGGTTTTACCTTTAAAATTCAAGTATCTTTAAAGTATGCTAGCAAACAGTTGTGTAATTCATGTACTTTTTACCCTTTTAAATCATAAGTTATACAAAGTATCCTCAAAATAACCTTTTACAGAGTGAGTCAAAATAACATTCTTACAAAGAGAATGTACTATTTATTTTACAGGTATATAATGTAAGTTAGTAAATAACTTGTTAGCCTAAAATTACATGTATCAGAGAACAAAATGATCAGCTCATATATAAAGCAAATTTCAAGTCTTTTTTTGTTCATTTTTTGCAAAGTTTTAAACGTTTTACTTTGATTTTGATTACTTTGAATTCCAAATGACTCCTTCGAGAGAAAAAAATGTGAAAGATACAGATGATGGTAATTATAAAACAAATCTCCTTATCTAAGGTGTACAAATTTCAAAATCTCAGCATAAAAAAAAAAAAAAGATTTATTCTTTAAGGTAAGCAAGGAAGGATAGAAATTACAGGGCCCGAAAACTCAGACTTCATTGTTCTCTGATTTAAAGAACTTTCTATTTCTGATCAGCATCCTTTCCCACATCTGGCTGTTAACTCAGGTCCACTAATTACTTCCACGTCTAAACGGACTACGTAGCTACAAGTAAAGGCCAAACTTTGCTCTCTGCCTTGCGAACTTAAGATGCGTATAACCACTAGAGGTCCCCCCTTGGCCAGTTTTGCAGGCTCGCTATTTTGCTGCACTTGAAACTTTCCGGAGAAATGCTCTCTACTCGAGTCAGTGTTTTTCTAAAAAACTTGCGCAAAAATCCACGCGACCGAGGTAGCCAGTACAGAGCCTCCCGGGCTCCCCACACCAATAAAGACATCACAACTAACCATCTACGAAAATCGAACTGAAAATTCAACACATACACAACACACACACCGGGTTTTAATTTCTCGTCTGTTTCCCTTAACTTAGAACAATTTTTTAAAACCTATTTTTGTTCCAGGGCACTTTGGGTGATCTCAAATGCATGTTTCTGGCGGTGGCCCCGAGGAGGCAAAAGAACGGGCCAAGGGATGCAGAAGGCGGGGGGAAGGGCCGTGCAAACGGCGCCCGAGGAAGTTGCATAAGGAAAGAGACTCCGTTTTTCGGGTCCCCCCCCAAAAAGAAAAAAAGAAAAAAAAATCAGCGGGGAAAAGGGAGGAAAAGGAAGCTGGGCGGTGGCTGGAGGACAGAGAGGGGAAACCGAAGCGCCGTTTACCTTCGTGTCCCCGTGGAAGGGTGGGGCAAGAGCCCTGACCCAAGCGACCCGGCAGTGCGGCTCGATCCCCCACCCGGGCTATCACCGAGCGCAGACGGACAGACAGACACCTTTGCCTCTGCGCGGACCAGACGCAGAGAAAGCCGCCCGGTTGGCCAACTTTCTCTCACGGTGGCGCGGTGGGCCGTGATCGTAGGGTTCGGATCCCAGAACTACCCCCCCCCTTTTTTTTTTTTTGTCTTTTTTGGGTTGTTTTTTGTTTTTTTTTTTCCACCCTCCGAAGGCGATTAAAGTTTTCCCTTCGCCAGCGCGCCCCTCGCCCCGCCGCTCTCAAGTTTGCCTCCTCCTCCTCCGATCGGCGGCTGGCGGAGCGCGCGGCGGATGCCTCAGCTCCTGCGCTTCCCGATCCCCACCCCCGCCGGCCTCTACTTCCCCCGCCCCGCCGCCGCCGCCGCCGCCGCCGCCGCCGAGCGAGGCCGGCCCCGCCGGGCCCAGGACTCGAGCGTGGAGCAGACAGCAGCCCATGAGCGCAGATCGGCGCACGCACGCGGCGCCAGGCGGACCGGGGTCGCCGGCCTCGGCTACTGCGAGCGACCGTAAACAAGTTGCAGGCACCGCGGCCCCCGCCGCAGCCTCGCCTTACACGCCCGCGCCCGCCCGCCCGCACCGGCGGTGCTGCACTAAGAAGAACGCCGCGACGGCGCGGGTGCCCGGCTCGGCCCGCGCCCTCCTCCCCAGCGGGGACGCCAATGTCGGGCCCGCGCCGCCGCGCTCCATAAAAGCACTTTCCTGCCTCGGGCAGAAAAAAAAATCAAGCAGAGGCTTTATTTCTTTTTTCTTTCTTTTCTTTCTTTTTTTTTTTCCGTGCAACTTTCCCAAAATGGCGGAAATTGGAGGCGATCTCTAGGAAATTCTCCCACAGTCGGCGGCGGCGGCGGCAGCGAGCGGGGGAGGTGGCGAGCGGGGAGAGCATACTCAAACTCTCGGCCGCCGGCCCCGCCGCGGCTCCGGGTGTGCGTGCGTGTGAGTGTGCGTGTGCGCGGTGCGAGTCGCGGAGGCCTCTCCGCGCGCGCTCACACTCACACCGACACACACACACCGACACACAGTCACACACACACACACACTCACACACGGCCGCGCCAGCGAGACGCGCCTCTGCTGCCACATTCAACCAGTCCGTTCTCCGCAACCGAGCCGGGAAGCAAAGTGGCCCGGCCTCTTTTCCCACTGCCTCGGTCTCCCGTACTTGGACTTCTCGCGCTCGCTCGCTCGCTCGCTAGCTCTCCCGGTGCGCGCCCGGCACAAAGGCCACACGGGCGGAGGGGGCCGCAGGGGCGGTGCGCCGGGGCTCCAGTCCTCCCGCCGCCGCACCGAGTCGGCGATCGCGATCGAGCCCCCGGTTCCCTCCCGAAGCCTCGGGCCGATCGCGCTCGGCGCCCCCCACCACCACCCCGGGGAGGCTGCGGCTCCTCCGCGCCCCCCCCTCCAGCGCCGCCCCGGACACGCAGCCCCGCGGCGCCGCGCTCCCCCCCACCGCCGCCGCCACCCCGCGCCCGGTGTCAAAAAAGCGACCAAAGTGACAAGCTCGGGAAGGGGGGGTGCGGGGGAGGGGGGCCCACACGCATCCCGCCGCCTGCGCGCCGGCGACGGCCCGACGCGGCAGCCTCGGCCCGCTCCCTTCCGCACGGCCCCCCACACCCTTCCCCGTGTGCGCGCAAAAGGAGGAAAAAATACAAGTCTCTCCTCCCCCCATTTTTTCCTTTCTCTTTTCTCTCTCTTTTGTTCCTCTTTCGCACTCGCACTCACTACTTCAGAGTGAGATGCCCACAGACTCCCCCTCCAGCCGCTTCCGACTCACTTGCCCACTTTTTTTCCCCGGGATTAAGTTTTCTCCTCTTTCCCAGAGGCGCAGAGAAGTGGGGGAGAAACCCCTTCTCTGCTTCCCCTCCCCTGATCTCTTTCCCAAGACGAGGGTGCGCTTCCTTCCCTCTCTAGGTCTCTGAACTTTCATCCTCACCCAGAAAAAAATCAATGAATGGCTTTGGCACGGGCCGATCTGCGGATTAATTAGAGATTAGATCCGATCAGCCGCTTCTTACCCCCAAATTTTCTCTTTTTTTTTTTCTCCGTCTCACGAGTAGTCCTGACAAATGGTCCAGGGCTGCGGGCGCAGTGCGCATGTGCGCGTAGAGTCAGGGCTGGGGAGAGGGGAAACTGCGCTGGTGCCGGTGCCGCCGCCGCCGCCGCCGCCGCCGGGGAGGCTCGCACTGGCTTCCCTGTTACTGCTGCTGCGCCTTCGCCGCTGGAAAGCAGCAATTGAGCGGCTCGGCCGAGGCGGCCGCCCGCAAACACTGGTTCAGGTGCATCTCTTCGCGATCCTTGTCGCTGCTTCGGAGCCAGTTCAAAGAACGGCCCGAACAAATGGGAAAGACTGGGAAGGTTATAGATTTCTTTGTCTGCTTTTGCACTTTACTTTTTTTCTATGGCAATTCTCGGAGCAGCAAATCCACCATGTGCTGCTTAAATGTGTGCATTCAGCCATTAAAGAGTGGGCCCTGGTCTCGCACCATTGCTACCTAGGAGCTAAATGCATGCCACAGGTCAAGAAAAATAAGAAATAAAGTTCTAAGCCTGTACGGAGTTTAATTTGCCCTTTTTGAGACTGGAAGAATGCATAATAAAGTCTGAAACTTGCGCGTTCTTTCCGCATCCAAAATGGGATTTGTATTGGCAGCTTCGGGGGTTAGGCCTCTGTTTTAAGGAATGCTGGGAGTTCTGCCTCAACTTAAAAATCCTTGGTAAAGTGCCTAGGCAATAAGACGGTCCGCTCGCTTAATGTACTCAGTCAAGATGGCTGAGCTTTCCTCAATAGCAATCCCTGCCTTTGTCAGAGCGTCAAATCTGGATCAAGCTAGTATTGTATTTCGATATTGACAGCTTTCTGCTTTCTGACTGCAAACTGGATTTGGAGAACTTTCCTGTTCCCTCTTTCTACAAGGTTCGGGAACCAACAAAACAATTGCAAGTAATTAAAGTTGTAATAAATATGTTGATGTCTACAGGACAGTTTGCTGTTGAGGGAGATGGGGGGGCAGTAACTTGTGATTTCTGAGATGGTGAAGCAAGCCTAACACTTCTAAAAGAGAAAGGGGCCAATAGTGGGAAAGTAAAGGAAAGCTCCGCCCCCGTAAGGAAGGCTCCGCCCTCAGTGTGCACTGTTTGTTTTGTGTCTAATAAAGGGTACAGGGGCCTTTCTCTGCTATTGTTGCCTGAGGCCTAGAATTTAAACCTTCACAGACAGAAATTCCATATTAAAAACCCTTCCCCTAAAATGTAAGTAAGATTATTCTTGATTGAATTTTTTTTTTCACTTAAGGTATGTTCCTTGAAGTAGTTTCACAAAATAAACCCTTAAATTCTTTCTTCAGGCCCGGGAAATGGCCCTAGAAAACCCGACCACCGCCTATTTCTTCTGTTACTATAGAGAGACCAGCTCTCCAAATCCCAAATCGAGGTTCATGGTTTGACATGTGCTTTGGGACACAGGTGTTAACTAACCCTGCAGAGTTTAAAAATGAGTTCGTAAAATAAGCTTCATGTGCTTGTTGCTCAGCCACTTGATCGGGTGTGCAGCAGTGAGAGCTATTGATAATCTCAGACCACCACCTGAAGACTGATTTTCCTCATTCCAGTCAACCTGCTTCAAGGCTGGGATAGAACAGCTTTATTAGCAGACAGGAATTTCAGCTCCGGTCCTTTTCTCAGCAACTCTTGAATAAGAAAATGTAAAATGGCCAAAGGCAGTCTAAAAGAGAAAGAAAGAAATGCCATGGGTTTTGTGTTAACCTAAGACCTTGCCCCCAAGAAAAATCAAAATTAATTTCAAATTCCTCTTTCTAAAACTCCATCCACTTTAAAGTCGTTCTCTAGATAATTTTAGGTGATATTTCTGTTGCACACATGCGCTCTTGTGTTGGGGTTTGGTTTGGTTTTGGTTTAAAGTCTTTTACTGCAACCCAGCCTGGCTGTACATTCACAGCAGGCCTTTACCGTGGCTTCCTAAGGGCCTGGATAGTAGATGTTTGCTCTTATGCCTACCCATCCTTCTTGTAAAGTGCCTGAGATGAAAAGATGACCAGAAGTAACATTATGTGCAACTATGTTAACTAGTAAATACCATGATAGCAAGAATAATTGAGGAGTGCCCTTAGCAATAGGGAAAGATGCACATCCAGGATGTTCGATGGCCCATTCTCATAGAAGGAGTCTCTGAAAGACAACCAATCAGAGAAGGCCTATTAAAGCCAAGGGTTTAGAGCGAGAATGCCTGGGATAGAAATCTGCCCGTGTTGAGGCTTGGCCAACAGAAATAGAGATGGTTTAAAGTTCGGCGAAACAATACATTGTATCTCTGCTCCAGAAGTCACTGTGGAAACTTTGTCTCAAGTTGTGGCTCAACAAAGTGGAGCTACAGAAAATACTGAAGCCTTGTAAGAATAAGACCTTTAAAAACTTCCCCAGCGGTTAAGAGCACCGTCTGCTCTTCCAGAGGACCCGGGTTCGATTCCCAGCACCCACATGGCAGCTAACAACTGTCTGTAGTTCCAGTTCCAGGAAAACACCAAGGCAAATAAATAAGTAAATAAAGTTTAAAAAAAATATATTAAAAAAAAAAACAAAAAACTTCCCCTCCCAAAAAATATTCTGAAATGACACCATCACAGACAAGCAGAAATGCTATTAGAGTCTAACTGTCAATTTTATCCTTCATATAAATTGGCATTGTCATCAGTACATTGGACTACTTGTTCCTCAGAAAAGTAATATATTAATAGAAACTTCTTTTTGCCCTTTTTTCAGTCTTCCACTAATTATGTGCTAGTGAACTGGGGAATATGTTATGCTTCTGGCCAGTATTGTTTAATCTCTTCCCACTCTACCTCTTGCTTATCTGACCTTTCTCATGCCAGAACAGGTAAATACCAAACTCATTTTTAAGACGTCTGAAACAAGGAGATAATCTCAGTTCCTTATTTTTCTGTTTATAATATCAAATATCCATCCATACCCCCTAAATATCCATTCGTAGATATGCTGAAACCAAAGTAATTTTAAGTGGAAAATATTTTAAACAAATTATGGTACTCTTTCTTCAAAGACATTTTGAGCCTTCTCAACAGCTCCCAAGTGATGGTCATCCAATGCCTCCAACTTTACACCCTTTAAGTGCTACTTTGTGAATTTCAAGTTAGAAACTTTCATTTCTTGTTCTCAGCACTAAACCTGTCCTGCCTTTCAGGACACAGGCCTGTGCTGGATGGCCTCCTCCATGAGCCAGTGCCCCATCCCCCAATTTAAAAATGCCCAAGAATGAAGTCCAGTAGGTTTGTATTCTGTTCCACTTTTGCTAAATCACTGGGAACCACTGAGCAGGCCCATTCACATGTTGGAGTTTCCATTCTCTCTTTAGTCTGACAATGAAAACAGACTGATTTCCAAGCCTCCTTAAAACCCTCTGCCACTTCCTGTGTGACAGGCACATGACACATTTTAGTACAAATGATATAGAACCCAGAAAGTAATTTTGAAGTCAGGAGTGAAGAGTAATCCACTTTCCAGGTAGGAGAATGTCATCAGTAGAGAGAGAGCTCATTCCCTGAGTTTAAGCCCTTGCTAATGAGATAAAGATCATGAATTCCATTTCCCTAAGGCTGGTTAGCTTTGATCGGCTTTATATTCAAAACCACTTTTCCTCACCCAGCACTTCAATGTGTGTGGTTGGTCATCAGTCCTATACTAAAGTTGACTATTTCTAGAAAAGTTTTCTAAGTAAACAATACTATGAGTGATTGGTTTTTGTTTGTCCTCCTCCTCCTCCTCCTCCTCCTCCTCCTCCTCCTCCTCCTCCTCTTCTTTGCCTAGGTAATGTCACGATCCATATTATTCCAAGTGGATTATTCCACTTTGGTCTTACCCACATTCTTACTATTGATACTTATAAGAGGTCAGTTTAATCTTCCTCTGAATTAGAACTTTTTAAACTTTTTCTATGTGCTCCCAAAAAACTTTCTTCTCCTTTTTTTTTTTAATTTTTTGAATAAAGTCTATTTTTTATCCATGTATCCCCTTGTTCAAACTCCCTTCCTCCTCCTGCCCCTCCCAGTCACTCTCTCTTCTCCCCATCTCCTTATCTCCTCCCCAGCAAGGGCAGGAGGTCCCAAGGTCCCAAGATGACTTGGTTCAATATCCAAAAAACTTTTTTATAGAATCTTGCATCTGTGAGTGTATAAAGTAGGCACATAAATCAAGCATTTATTTGTAACAAATTATTTAAAAATGTTTTAAGACAATACTTTGATAAAAAATCATACCATTTATAAACATGAAAGTGAATTTATATACTTATATAATGAATGTGCCTATTTATCAATACATCAAGAATTAAATTTCATCTGAATATTTAATATTGCAGGATGTAGAGCATCTTTATAATTTCCCAGAGTTTATTGACATTAAAATGTTATAATTATTAATGCTGAGAATGCCATTCACATAAATATGTACTACAAAATGGTAGAAATATATTTAGGGACATTTCAGAGATTTTTGAAAATTTTGTTCTAATTCCAAGTCAAAATGTATTTGACAATTTTTTCATGAAACTCAAGAAAGCAATGCAAGTAGTAACTTTTAAAATCAAACATTTTAACAAAATACATTTAAAAGATATACTAATTTAATATTTATATGCCAAGGAGTGATAGTAAAATATTAAAAGTCTTTGTTTTCTATAATTATACCATGATGCTTATTTGAGTGCAAAAAAGTTTTGTATGTACAATCAAGACACTGTAGGACATAGCATACAACAGTCTCAAATCTGTGGATATATATTACATACTTAATAAAACCTGAAAGCACACAATCAAATCGTAGGTAGACAGCTCAGATCCTTGAATACAAGAATAAACAGCTGAGAGTCAATCACACACACACAGTTTTAATCCCAGCACAGGGAAAGCTGGGAGTGGTGACCTACACCCTTCATCCCACAACTCTAGAGACAGAACTTCTTTTGTTTCTGTGAGTTCAAGGCTACACACCTTTAATCCTAATCTGGATGGGATGGGTATATAAGGGCCTGTAGAAATTAGGCAGAGACAGAAGCAACTGGGAGAAGCAACTGGCAGAAGCGACTAGGAGCAAGACTGAGGAAGTTGCAAGACAGCTGAGTGAGAATTGACTGTGGTGCTTCCTCTCTCTGATATTTCATCCTTCCCCCAATATTTGGCTCTGAGTCTCATTCGTGCTACTACACAAATCTAAGCCTTGGTCTTTCGGGTGACCTTTTCTGACATTCCATGGTGTAGCTGCATACTCATTGGAATGTGTACATGCTATATATTCAGAACCAGGGTTGCAGTGAAGTGACAATACAACATGGGTGTGCACTTCCAGATATGGCTTAGATGCATGTGCTGCCTGCTTGATTTTGAATTAATCTCTGGTTGTTACATGATCAAGAACTTTGGGCTATTGCCAATTGTTTTGTGTATATGACCTCCACATTCAGTTATGTAATCCAAAGGGGAACTGTGATCCATAGCTTGAGAAGATGAGTTCTACACAACACTGAAAGGTTTGTCCAAGTAGTTTCATTTCAATCCTAGTTCTTGTTCTTGAGACACATCTGCCTATGTTATTAGCGCAAAGCTTGTGATAGGGAAATGCACCTGAAATTCTGAGAACATGCTGGATGTCCCAGTACTGGTGTCACACGAGGCATGAGGATCAACAGATCGATGAAGACCCATCTGGACTACATATGAGACTATCTGAAAACTAACAAAACCAAATTCAAGTATCTTAGTGGTAGGGTTCTCTCATCTGCCACACAAACTATCCATCTGATCCCCCACACTGCTAGAAATAAAAACACTAAATCAATAGAAAAATTTAAAAAGAAAACTAGATCTCAAGGTCTTTGAACTAAACAATATTAATTAGAGCAAGCCAGATTTCAGAATATATTGGTGGCAGTAGTCCACAATTATTTCCCTAGCAGTCCACTCCCAAACCCCCTTTGCTTTTACCCTGGCTTCCTGTCCACAGGTGATTGGACCAGGAGCTAAACAATTCATCTTAGAACTGAATTGAAAGGACAGCCTAGGAGTCACCAGAGAGTGCTTGCCCTTGCCAATGGCCAGTCATACTTAGCCGAATGAACAAGAGCTACCAGAAGTAAAGGTAGTTGATAGGCATCACAAATGATAGATCATTCATAATCAGAGAAAGACGAGATAGATACTAGCCTTCATGGCATATATCTGGAATCCCAAGGCACTGAGGAAGTGCTGGCAAGAAAAATCACAAGTCTGATGCTATAGCAGAGGCAAAATAACAGAATCCTGTCTCAAAATGTGCAGTTTGGACCATCTATGGTACCTCTTTTGCTCCCCATTCTATATTTGTAAAATGAAATGGCTGATAATACCTAGCCCAGGAGGGTGTTATAAGAATTTTATGGATTAATATAAGAAAAAGTTTTCAGTATTTAATTGTGTCAAATAAATGGTAAAGACTTGCTTATGTTTATTATATTTGTCAGCTACTAGGAAATGATAATTATATACATATATATAAATCAGGTGTTATGCTTTGAATATGAAATGCCTTTGGAAGGCTTGTGTTTTGAAGCTTAGTCTCCTGTGGAATGTGCAGAGGAAATGATTTGGGGAAGTGAATGGATCAGGAGGCTTCTATTGACTTAATCCTTCAATGGATTCATAGTTAAATGGACTATGGGAAGTGAAGGAAACTGTGGAATGCAGTCTTGATTAGCATAAGCAGGTTAGTAGGAGAGATCTTTGAAGAGCTTATTTTATCCCTGGCTCTTTCTCCCTCTGTCTCTGTGTCCTGCCTACACTAAAGGGGCCAGCTTCTACCACTACCACTCAATTCTACCAGTGAATGCAATGATTTTTGCATACTATCTTCAAATTCTTTGGGTAAATACTGAGATAAAGCATGGGAGGAATATTAATGGTCACAGTTTCAGTATTTTTTAGCACTTCCATGCTGTTTTCTATAATGATGTTACAGGGCAACATTCCCCTGGTGTGCAAAGATATGCTTCATGCTCTTTCCCACACTTCTCTTCCACATTTTGATAACGGTCTTCCTAACACGAATGTGGTAACAGCTAATTTCATCCTCCATATGATTAGTGGTTTTGAATATTTGTTTTGTATCAGCTGACTGTATGTCTTTGTTTGAAAAGGACTTGTTGAAGTCTTTTGTCAGGCTTCTGGATTGTACCTGTCATCCAAGAGTGAAAGCCGAGGCACTGGGAGCCAAAACAGACTTCCGAACTCCTAATGATTGTGCAACAAATGCTGATTAAGCTGCTAAAAGAAATACTATGATACATATTATTATGCCACATTCTGGGTTGTTCCTTTCTCATTGGTCACCAGGCCATCGGCATGAGTATTCATAGGCAAGAACATCCTGAAAGTTGTTAAAAGCACATAAGCAGAGTGATGATAAAATCCATAGGCCCCATTTCAAAGAAACTTGCTGTTCAGAATATATGATCTTTATTTAGCATTTATATTACACTTTACACTCTCCAGGCCTGTTCAAATTCTTAACTAAATATTTGTTTAAAGCATTCCCACATTATCTTTCTTAAGAGAGATAACTGAGGAATGATTCCAGTTGCTATTACCTACATTTGGCATTATAGAATGCTGACTTTATAAGTGTGTGTGTGTGTGTGTGTGTGTGTGTGTGTGTGTCACTAAATTGTGTAGAAGGCTCTGAATGGGATATCACTGTAAGAGAAGAAGCAATCTGTTGTTTTACATTATACTAACTGTGTCTTGCACTTAGTTCTATTACAGATGTAGGAAACAATAGGAAAGTTTGAAGCAGAGGGTTTCCAATGGGCTTAACATCTTCAAAGAATGTCATTTTGAAATCTCACATTATGTTATTTCACCATAGTTCAGTAATTTCTCAATGTTTTTCTATGACAAGCTGTTCAAGAAAATAGTTCTTGGGGTTTGGGGGATGGGTAAAAGGGTAAAGCTTGAGGTCTTGAACTTGATCCCCAGAAACCATGTAAAAGACTAGGTGTAGTGGTGCATACTTACAAGCCCAGCACTGAGGAGGCAGATGAGCAGGTCTCAGAAACTTGGTAGCCAGACAATCTAGAGAAGTACCAGGTGAGAGAAATCCTGTCAAAACAGCAGGAGAGGGCACAGTGGCTAGCACCTGGGGAATGAAGGAGGTAGAGACTCATCTCTGGTCTTCACACACAAATACTCCCACACAAATGATCATGTACACATACCTCACACACACACACACCCACCACACAAGGTAGCTCTTCCTAGTGCTTATATGTAAGAATGAGGGAGTTAACTGTATATAAGCCCCTGGAATTTGTTAACAGTAAAAATTAAAACTGATAAAACTCTGCATTCCACTGATGAAATCAGTAAAGATTGATATAGTAAACAAATATACAAAAGACATTTGGGAAATACCCAAATCCAATCACAGACAACACTGCTCTGAAAGGGATACTGTCTTTTGGTCACTGTCATTATAGATTAAAATGTTACTTACTAATGCAAATGAGCTGTCAGTAAACCTGGAAGACCTGTTTGGTCTTACTTGACCCTCTTTTAGTCAAGGGTTTATGGCTCCAAATCAGCCTTCATTTGAAGACCTCCTGGCTCACTGGGTTCTCTCTCTCTCTCTCTCTCTCTCTCTCTCTCTCTCTCTCTCTCTCTCTTTCTCTCTCTCAACAAATACCCCTAACATTCTTCTTTAACTTCTAAACTCTCTTTTATCTCCAAAGAAACACTATCCTCTTACCCATGCTATGCCTTTAAATGTGTTCTTGATTATACCCTCTCTGCTGAGTAGTTTTGTGTCAACTTGGTACAAGCATCATTTTGGAAGAAGGAACTTTGGTTAAGAAAATGCCCCCAACAGAAAGGCCTTTGAGCACAACTGTGGTGCATTTTCTTGGTTGATGAATATAGAAGGGTCCAGCTCACTGTGGGTAGTCCCACCCCTGGGCTAGTGGGCTGACGTGCTGGAAAAAAACAGGCTGAGTGAATCATGAGGAGCAAGCCGGTAAGCAGCATTCCTCCTTGGCCTCTCTGGATAGCTTCTGCCTCCAGGTTCCTACCTTGAGGTCCTTCCCTGGCTTCCCTCAGTAAAAGGTTGTGTCCTGAATTTATAAGTTGAAATAAGCCCTTTCCTCACCAAGCTGCTTTTGGTTATGGTGTTTATCACAGCAGTAAGAATTCTAACTAATTCTCTCTAATCCATGAATTGTCATCATCCTCTCAAAATGTTCAGGCTGTCGTTCTCTGGAACTTTCTTCATAGCCTAAAGCCATTTTTCTTCTTTCAAGTCTTAGCCAGACAGGAAGACCTTTCCTCATTTCCACACCCCTTCAAACTCTGAATCACAATCTCTCCCTTTTCTTTGCTTCCATCATTCCCTTTTTTTCTTTTAGATTTAGTTGTCCTACTGTTTTGCCTGCATGTATATATGTGCATGCCCAGGACCATGAGAGATCAGAAGAGGGTATCTGATCCCTGGAGCTGGAGTTACAGCTGGTTATGTGCCATGCCATGAGGTTGCCTATGAGGAAAAACAAGTGCTCTGAAAAACAAAGCCATCTCTTCCTGCCTCCCGATATTTATTTATTTATTATTAATAATAATTATTATTAATTAAGTGTGTCCATGTAGGTCAGAGGACAACTTTGTGGCATTGCCTTTCTTCGTCCACCTTTTTGGGGGTCTGGGGGATTGAACCCTGGTCCCCAAGCTTGCCTGGCAGGTACCTTTATCTACTGCATCATCTTGCTGTTCCACCCCCAGCATTCCTGAGCAAGTAATTCTCCCTCACACTCTTCATTTCCCTACTTCTTAGTCATTTTTCAGACCATCTCTGTGCATGCTTCCCTCTGTGGAAAGTCCCCAGCAACATCCTACACATTACATCTACTGGCCACAGTCTATTTCCCACTTAAGATTTTCAAGTCATTTGGCAGTGCTTCCTAATTCATTTTCTACCTGTCTTTGTATGCATCATTTCTGCCAATTTGCTGTTCTATTGTTCTCTTGCTCCTCAGGCCCAGCCTCTCTTTCCTTCATTTGATGAATATGTGTTTGGTGTTTGAATTATCATTCTGATTGGATTGAGCATTTTCCCAAGGAGCTGCAAAGAATTATTTCTGAACATATCTGTGAGGGTGTTTTCAGAGGAAAGGCATGATGAGTTGGAGGACTCACAAGTTATCTATACCAGGAAACCCTGGTGCAATATTGTAAAGTACCATCAACATCTGGGAGCCCAGATACAACAGGTAGATACCTCTCCTGAAGATGGGATACATGATTCTTCTCTGGCCCTTAGATAATAGAATTATAGGACTTTTGATCTTGTACTCCAAAACTTACACCATCACCATTTCTCATCCTCCTCTTAGTCTTTGGATCTCTGGCCATGTTATACCACTGACCTTTCTGGAACTAAGGTCTTTTTCTCATACTGAGCCACATAACATTAACCTTTTCTGAAACTTTTTCATAGTCATGTGAACCCATTTTCTAATAAAGCTCCCTTGTCTATCTACTTACCCATCCATCCCCTATATATTAGCTATCCCTCATTTTGATTTCTGCCTCTCTGAAGAACTCTGAACTAATACAATATGCTTCTGAAACCAAGTTCTGACCTTTTATGATTACTCTGTAGTAATTCATATTGATTGACAACCCCACAGTCTAGATTCACCTTGGAAATAAATCTCTGAGTAGTTCCCTGAGAAAGTTTGTAGACCTGCTAAAATAAAGTAGGAGAGCCACTTTAAATGTGGGCAGCACCATTAGTATAAGCTAATGCCCTAGACTGTATCAAAAGAAGAAACTGAACTAGATTCCAGCATTTCTTATTCTCTATTTTCTGGTTAGAGAGTCAATGTGACCAGCTGCATCAGATTCCTGTCACAATAACATTTCTGCCATGATGAATAGCATTTCCTCAAATCGTGAGCCAAAGTAAACCCATTTTTCCTTTAACATATTTTAAAAACTCATTTATTTGTTCATTACTGTGGGTATATATGATGCAGGTATATACTGTGGTGTGAGCATGGTCTCATGGGAGGATGGTCAGAGGAATCAGTTTTCTTTTTCTACTTCCAATTAAGTTTTAGGGATCAAAGTCAGATCACCAGACTTAGCCTAACAAAATCTTTTTTTCATTGAGCTACCAGGCTGCCTCATTTCCTTCTTTATTAAGGTATTTTTATCACAATAAAAAACAGTAACTAAGATACTGTCTGAGTTAGGGTTTCCATTGCTCTGAAGAGATACTGTGACTATGACACTGTTATAAAGAAAAACATTTAATTAGGGCTGGCTTATAGTTCAGAGGTTTAGTTCATTGTCATCATGGTACGAAGCATGGTGGGATGCAGGCCAACATGAGGCTAGGTAGTAGCTGAAAGTGTTTTGCAGGCAGCAAGAAGAAAGAGAGGGCCTGGCTTGAGTCTCTGAAACCCAAGGCCCACCCCTCACTGACACATTTCCTCCAACAAGGCTACCACTTCAAATAGTGTCCATCCCTATAAGCCTATAATTCTCATTCAAATTATCGCAGACATTGTTCTAGGTAAGCATCTTCTCAAGGACGCCCAAGTACATCTTTGGGGACTGACTTATGTTATCATGACTGCTCTACTGACCTTTGCGTACTATATTCCCCATTTCTAGAAATAAATTTCCAAGGATCATCTATGTATTTGAAGACAAAGAGATAGTATGTTTAACTAAAAACAATGTTTGAACTTTGGAGTGAGACCTGTGTTGGAGTCTCTGTTTTAGCTCTTCCTAATGAAATATTAGGTTATAACAATCTAAGTAAACCGAGTTTTCTTCCACTTACAGTAATCACCATTTTCCCGGGATATTCTCAGCTCAGCACAGGGTACAAACATGTAGTTTTTGCTCGATTGTTTTGCTCTGCATTCTTCATCCAAGTTTACATTGCTGCTGAGCTCTTGGGCATGGATTTAACAATGACTTCCTCTTCCTGTCACTCACATCCAGTTGGTCAACAAATCCCATTGATTGTTCCTCTATAATGCCTCTCCACCCTTCCTCCCCCCTTTTACTATTTCCTCTGCCACTGCCCTACTTTGTCTCCTGGCAGAATTATAATCTTATATTTATAACTACGTTTTTGTTACACTCTTCAGTAATGTTACTCATTTACCTGCCTCAACCTTTAAATAAATTCTCCTAACTTTAGAAGAAATCTGTCTGCCTGTTATGGTAGTCAGTGTACTCCAGACCTTTCCGTCTCGAGCCAGAAATACCACAGAACCTTATTTACACCAAGTAACCCAATGCATTGCCGCCTATCATTGCCGTCTTTTCTTTACTTCCTAAGCTTCAAATGCCCTATCTCAGCCTATTGGAAATGTGGAAATGTCTAAGTCATAGACTGGGAGTGTAGCACAATAGTAGAGTATTTGTCCATTTTACATAAATCCCTGGGTTTGATCTACAGTACTGCCACAAAGGGGCTTAACTTATTCAATCTAATGTTTGCATATCATTCATAGCTCTGGTAGCCAATAGCAATGTTTTTACCTTTGATAGGCAAAAGATGAGAACAACTACCCAAATACTTATTAATAGAAGAATATGTGTGTGTGTGTGTGTCTGTGTATATGACAAAGGGATTTGGGCAAATGCTACAATGTGGACAATCCTTTAAGACATAACACTGAGTGCATTAAGCCAAAAAGGAAAGGACAAATAGTGTTATATTTCATTCAAATGAAGTTCTAAACTTGGAAAATTTCTGGAGACAGAGAACAGAAAGGCATTGCCAGGAGCTATGAAAGGGGAGGATACAGATATTATTTAATGAGCAAGATTTTCAGCTTTGTAAGAAAAAATTTTCAATACACCAGTGATACAGAGCAATGTGGATATACTGTCATTAGACTATTTTTTTAAAACAGTTAAAATAGAAAAACTTAATATAGAATTTTATCATAGTATAAATAATTTTAAACTAATTTTTAACTGTAGAGAATAAGAACCAAGGACTGTGCAAGGCACCTGGAATACAGAAATAAACTGAATGTCCATGGTCCTAAAATCACCTGTGACTAGACAAGACTCACATCCTACTTCAGCCAGAAAAATCCTAGTTAGCCACATTAGAAATATAATTCTTTCTTGGGTATCTATTTTAGCACTTGTCATATCCTGCCCTGCATTGTATCTGGTCCTTGTAACATTTGTCTCTCTGTTGAGATAATAAAATACCCTAAGGTCAAGAGTTCCATCTTATCTATTCATTTTTTAATCTATCAAAGCACTTAATACAGTTCATTGCACATAATGGGAGCTCAATAAATACTTGTGGAGTTGAACAGAATGGAATGGAAGTTAACTCCAGCCACCAATGATGTCCAGGGCTGGAAATGACAGCGTTCTCAGAAAGGGTGTACCAAGGGATAGCACCGTCCAAAGCAAAGTTCACAGAAAAGCCTTACCTCAAAAAGTAATCGAGGCTGGAAATGTTGCTCAGGGTAGAATTACAGCTTAGCATATGTGAGGTGCTCAGATAGACTCCCAGCACCACAAACAAAGCAGAGTTTACCACAACTACATCATGACTCTGCACTGGGGAACCCTAGGTATTATGAGCTTAGTGGATAGGGCTAGATACGAATAGGTCAAATATGAGTGCTCTAAAATTTCATATGTAAAGTTATGCTTTAAACATGGAGGGATGGGCTTAGGCACATAACACTATGTGGGGATCTGTAACTTCCTAGTCTTTGACAACTTCACTTATACCCATCTGGGTATTAACAGTGAGTTAAACCTGTCTCCTTGAGTGTTGGAGCTTCTTTTCTTTTCCTCTTATTTATTATTTATTTTATTTCAATTAGCTGGAACTCCTCTTTTTTAACATTAGGACAAGAATTTTTGTCTTACTGCCTAGATGAAGGTTAGCCCTCTGGATGCTTAATAGCAATGGTTCTATTCAATAAACATTGCTATATGTCAAGGTCTATGCTAAAATTTTTGGGGTGCTGTGTTGTGCTCTTTGCTAGCAGCCCAGGGAGATAGCAGGGTATCTTTCCTTTCATATGCTTACCCTAAATGTCTTTACTTTTCTTTCTTTCTTTTTATTTTTCTTTTCTTTCTTTCTTTTTTTTTTTTTAGAGCATAAAATTTTTCTTTTAGGGAGCTATACTTCTCATTCCACATAGTTTGGGGGCCCATCCATTCTTTTTTTATTTGTTTATTTATTTATTTATTTATTTATTTATTTATTTATTTGCCTTGGTGTTTGCGTGGAACTGGAACTACAGACAGTTGTTAGCTGCCATGTGGGTGCTGGGAATCGAACCTGGGTCCTCTGGAAGAGCAGAAGGTGCTCTTAAACGCTGAGACATCTCTCCAGCCCCAGGGCCCATCCATTCTTAAGATGCTCAACTAAGAACTTTGGGCAACAAAACAAAACCAAGTAGACTTT
The DNA here is from genome assembly GCA_004025045.1 of Sigmodon hispidus. Classification (NCBI taxonomy): domain Eukaryota; kingdom Metazoa; phylum Chordata; class Mammalia; order Rodentia; family Cricetidae; genus Sigmodon; species Sigmodon hispidus. The sequence continues at coordinate 29,300 of PVIH01000551.1, read as the reverse complement.
TGTCATAACACTGTGATTCCTGGACACAGTGACAGCGTCAGACACAGGTAGATCACTTCAAATCATACAAACCGAACTCCTGAATGCAGCTGGTTTTGTCTCTATAACTTTCTATTCCCCTCAGTTTAGTGGCCTATCAAGTCTTGTTCTAATGAATTCTGCTTTTTTTCTATCTTTGCCTATAAACTAAAAGCCTTTGTTAGTGTATCTCAACTGTGGGTCACTACTTCTGAGCGTGTGTATGTTTGTAGGGGAGTGTCTAGCAACCTCTTATGGGGGGGCGTCAAATGTCGGATATCCTGCATATCACATATTTACACTACATTTTATAAGAGTAACAAAATTACAGTTATAAAGTAGCAACAAAAGTAATTTTATGGTTGGGGTCACCACATCATGAGGAATTGTGTTAAAGGGTCACACAGCATTAGGAAGGTTGAAAAGCGCTAGTCTTTGTGATGCAATAGGTTTTTGTTCCTATTGCTATCTGAGCAAGGGTGTAGGCATGTGTTTACAGCAATATGTTTGTTATCTCACCACTTATATGGCCCACGCTCTGTGTACAGCTAAACTATGTGCCTGCTCAGTATCTCACCAAGGTGCATTTAAGGTCTCCTCTAAGGTTTAGATTCCTGTTCTAAGCCTACCTAATAACTAGTAAAACTTCATTCCTGCCAAGCATAATATTGAAGTTCCCTTTTCCCTTCTGGTCATCCTCTGGAGCTATTTGCTCTTAGGTCTAGAAGATCTCTCTGTTCAAGACTTTGCCACCCAACCCTATTTGTAGTTCTTTTTGCAACACAGTTTGTTTTTCCAAGAGATACAAATGCATTCAACAAATATGTCAAGATGCAACATACATGAATCACTATGACAGATGATATGATAAAACCCACGGTCAAGTTCAAGAAGTCCAGTTGATTTCAGAAGGCACAGACAAATCCCAAGGGTATAATAATTACACACAAGATGACAATGAAGGGAATCACAGGAGGTAGAGCACCAATTTTATGTTAAAACAAAGATGTGAAAAATCTAAGAGAAAATGAAAATTTGACTTTAAAGAAAATTTGAGAAAATGGCTCCCTGGACCTGTATTTTGAAGAGAATATCCTTTTACTTTGACAGTGTTCTTTATAACTGAACACATAGTAAATTTTCATAATTAAAATATTGTGATGAGTTACTTCATGTCCTGTTTTCTTGGTTAATTTAAAGCAGTGGGTCTCAACCTGTGGGTTGTGACTCCTTTGTAGCTCAAATGATGATTTCACAGTGATCACTTAAAACCATTGGGAAACAGAGATATTGACATTATGATTCATAACAATAGCAAAGATAGTTATAAAATAGCAACAAAAATAATTGTGTGGTTGGGATCACTACAACATGAAGAACTGTATTAAAGGGTTGCAGCATTAGGAAGGTTGGGAACCATCTAAAGAGGTGGTTTAGGAATCAGGGAAAAGAAATTTTGGTCAGCCTATAGAAATGAACACTTAATTCAAAAGCACATTTTCACTGAGGGACAATCTGACTGTTATACTAATTTATTGACTGCTAATTTGTTTTAGATAATGTATCTTATTTCTACTTGTAGATTCTGTTCTTTTTCTTGGGAAAGGTGTTACTGGTGGCCAGTAAGGTCAAAAACTCAGAAGTCGTCAAAGAGTAAAACAAAATAAACATTAGCAGGCTACACTCTTTCAACTGTAATACATTTGTTCTAGATATATGGTGTTTTAATTGTTAAATTTTTTGTATAAAACAGAAAAGCAAATAATGTGATCGTAGTGCCGTTTAAAGTACTTGCTAATAAACATGAGTTTTTAAAAATAATATCAGATATATGGAATCAATACCCTAGTGAAAACTCTATTTATTCAATAAATCAGCACATATTTATAAGTAATTCCTATATGTCAGGCATTAGATTATGCCCCAGGAATAAAGCATTAAATAAGACCTAACTTCATTCTCCTTAGGAAGTAAAATGTAGTAGGTTATCATCACAAAGTGGGCAATCCCAGTATATCACAGAAGCTCCACGGGAACATAAAGGAAAAGAATTTTGTTTCATTTCAAGAAATCATTTGAGGTTTTCTAGATGAGACATTTAAGTAGAGGTGTAAAAACAGAATAGATGACATGGGTCACTTTCCTCCAACATCCAAGCAAGAACTCAAGAATTTCTCTTGCTCTTCTGAACTGGGAGCCTATCCTGTCAGCTCTGAAATCTTCTGCAGGGGTTAAGTGTCACACTTGCCACTGGCCACTGGGAACTTGGGGTTTCAGAATGCTGAGATTTTTATATCCTTTGATGTAGCCAGTGCCAGCTGCTTCGAACCTTTGAGCAAAAGTTGCTTCAGATATAAGCCACGTAAGTGCTCCAGACTTAAGCCTTCTCCCAAACTATACTTATGATACATGCAGTCAGTAATACATTTTATAAAATTTATGACTTTATTTTATTTTTTAAAAATATTTTATTTATTTATTATGTATACAGTGTTCTACCTGCACATATGCCTGCATGTCAGAAGCAGACCCCAGATGTCATTATAGAAGGTTGTGAGCCGTCATGTGGTTGCTGAGAATTGAACTCAGGACCTCTGGAAGAAAAACCAGTGCTCTTAACCTCTAAGCCACATCCCCAGCCCAATTCTATTTTTTTAAAACTTCAGTTCTTTCTTCTAAACATGTAAATTGCATACATGTAGATATATTTATCAGTCAATTCCATTGTATTTCTCAGACCACAACCTATGGTCTATGATATTGATGTGGACTATTTTTAAAGGACTTTATTTCTTATTTTTCTTTGTTAAAAAAGCATGACCTTATCATGCTTTCAACATATATAACAAATTAAAAATGCACTTAGTTTTTGACAAGCATCTATGAATCTGTTCTGTGGACCTTAGAGACGACAATTATTCTGTATAGCATTTTTTATAAGAAAAAAAAACTTTTAGACTGAAAATATGGCTCAGAAGTAGAGCACATACATGCTTAACATTCATGAGGTTCTGAGTTCAGTACCACTAAATAAATTACACACACTATATATATATATATATATATATATACATATATATATATATACATACTTATGTCATTTTTTACAGGGAAAATGAAGTTTAGCCATTATAAGAGTAGGAAAACTCTTTGAGAGAAAGACATGGCAAAATTCTGAAGATGTGCTGATTACAAAGGAGGGTATAGCAAAAAGTATGTACAATGTGCTTTGTATTTTCAGAGAAGAATACATTGCAGAAAGACAGATGGAGGGTAATTGATACATAAACAAAGAGTTTTCGAAAAAAATTTTGACAGCACATCGCCATTAAAAAATATTGCCTGAGTCATTTTTTATATCATTTGCCAAATAAGTTGATGCTTGACTCTGCATAAGAACATGGAGGAGAACATGAGTTGGTTATTGAGAATAGTCAGTATAAAAACAAATGGGTATCAGCTAAGAGCCGCTGACCCCACCCATGTCTGAATGAGCAGAGAATACGGAATGTACCCCTACCCCCAGCCGTTTTTGTCTGGAGGGAGGTCACAATTAACCAGGAGCCCATTCAGCACCAAAGGTACCATCATACTAGGTGCTACCAGAGATCTCTAGAGCAGGGCACAGGAGAGAGGAAAGGCAACATCCTCACACCATTCTTTGTGCCTGGGGCCGGCAGTTCTCAAGCAAGAGCCAGCTGTGACCCAAGCAAGAGTCCAGGTGCTGGGCAGTTGGGCACTGTTGCAGTGAGCGAGTACAGGGTGGTGAGGTAGAAGATGGGGAGAGATGGACTGGGGAGAAAGGCGGATCTGAAGAGGTGAGGTTGATCAAGAACAGACTGACATGAATGGCTAGCTGGCCAATCGAATCCAGAGAGATTTCTGGGCCTGAGCTATGACCAAGAGCCAGGTCTTGGTCCTAGGCCCTGGAGCAGCCTAGGGGGCCTGTGTTGACATTTGTGTCTCCTGTTGTCTCTGGAGGCCATAGAGAGGACTGTGGTCTGGGTCTCCACCTCAGGTCACATTGGTGTCCAACGGTTCTGCTGCCTCAGGGCCATGCTAATCTGGGTGATCTGGGACCATGGTATAGCCTGGCCTGGGCTACTGCCAAGGACCATGTCTTGGTCTGTGGTCCTGTCATGGCTGGGATCTATGTTGATGTCCCTGGCCCATGTTGCTGCAAGAGGCCATATGGATACCTGGGATCTGGGGCTCAATCTGTGACTATGTTAGTGTCTAAGAGTTGTGCCACTGCCAGGGCTAGGCCAGTTTCATTAACCAGAGATGTCAAATGGGGCCATGGTATCATCTGGACCAGGGTTGTGGCCAAGGGCCCTGTCTGGGTCCAAGGCCCTGTAGCAGCCTGAGACTATGTTGATGGCTATGGCTCCTAAGACCATTGAAGACTGTGCCAATGCTAGGGGTCTCGGCCACCACCTGGAACCATATTGGTGTCTGAGGGTCATGCTGGTTGAGGTAGCCTATGATGCAACCTGGAACCATGGTGACATCCAGGCCCAGAATGCTGCTTAGGATCACGTCTGGGTCCATGGTCTTAATACAGCCAGGGTCTGTACTGATGTCCTGTGTTGCCACCAAAAGCCACATAAATGCTAGGGGTTTGGGCTGCAACCTATGGCCATAAGGATGTCCAAAGGAGATGCTGCTGTTAGGAACATTCTGATTAGAGTGGCCCGTGTTGTCACCCAAGGCCATGGGTATTGTCTTGACCAAGACTACTGCAGAGGACCATGACCTCACAGCAGCCAGGGCTAATGTTGATGTCAGGCTCTTGTTGTCACTGAGGGCCATGCAAATGACCAGGGTCTGTTCAGCAACCTGGAGCCATAGAGACATCCAGGCATGGGCCACTGCCTAAGGCCATGTCTGGGTCCATGGCCTTGCAGCAGCCAAGGTCTGAGATGGTATTCATGGCTCTAGTTGCCATTGAGGGCTCTGCAGATGCCAGGGTCTGTTCAGCCACCTGGGACCATATTGATACCAGGAGCCATGAGAATCATGCTGCTGAGGCTGTGCTGGTCTGAGTGGTCTGTGAAGCCACTGGGGTAATGGTTGCATCCAAACCTGAGCTGCTGCTAAGGGCTGAGAATCTTGTCTGGTTCTGTGGTCTTGCTGCAGCTGGGGTCTGTGGTGATGTCTAAGGCTTGTGTTAGCAGGGATGTCATTGGAACCATGCTGTGCTTGGTAAGCTCCGCCCTTCTCTGGCCCTGGGATGGTTGGCCCTGCCCCTGGGTGGATACTGCAGCAGGTGAGTTGGCCCTGCTTCTCAAGGGAGACCTTACCTCCCGTACTGTGGGGGAAATGGCCCCATCTCTTACCCTAGGCATTTACTTCCCTGGGCAGCACAGAATGACTCTGTGGTTGGGGACACAGGAGACTCTGAAGGTGTGAGAACATGAGAGTTGACCCTGCCTTGCCCTTCTCTACCATCTGGTACCTTGGGTGAGGGAAAGATGCCAGTGTGTAAGAATTTCCATGTTCGCCAGAGAGGCTGGACATTGTGGTGGAATGTTCTCTGTACGATATAAATAAATAACTGTTTGGACCCATGCAGGGCACCGTAGAAGTGGGTGGAGAATCAGAGGCAGCCAGGTAGGAAGAAGGGGTGGAGTTTACTAGTCGCCATCTGTCCCCCGAAGAAGAAGCATGTAGGAATCCAGGTGAGCCACGGGCTGCAAGCCACGTGGTGGGTAGAAATGGGTTGATTTAAGAAGAAAGAGCTAGCTAGTAATGTGCTTAAGATATGGGCCAAGCAGTGTAAAGTATATAAGCGCGTGATTCATTTCTTTTGGGGGGCAAAAGCTGGGGGCACACAGACCAGGCTCCACACCGCCGGCACCACACGTGTGCCAGGTCACAAATCTCCGGACCCAAACAGGCCGGGAAAAACATACTACAACAGGACATGCTGTAACATGCATTAGTATGTTATTGTTACATACAGGTTACATACAGGGTCCAAGGAACCCAGGTCAATAACCTCCTTCCAGCACTTCAGAAAGGCTAAGGTCCCTGCTGCCCCAATGGGCGGGGATCTTTAAAGAAAAGCATACTTAAGCAAGATGTGACATACCTTGGCATTCTAGGATTATGCAAAAGAGGTAAGGTACAGCAGCCATTGGCCGAGTCCTCTGGTGCTAGGCATACTGTACCAATGTGTGGATGAATCCTTGAAACTGGGCCCCACCCTCCAGGTCCTCACACCCTCCCTCCTCACCTCATTACCACTTGTAGCAGTTGAGAGAAATGATCCTGAGGTCATAAGAATAGAGCCAGCCCTAACGTTCACCAGCTACAGTGCACAAGAAATCAAGAAATCAGCTCTGTTTCTCATCTAGTCAGTCTAGCAGAGCTGAACATGTTGTTGGGGATGCAGGTAAGGACATGAGAGCAACAGAACTGATCCTGCTCCCCCCCCCATCTACCATAAGGTGGCATGGGTGAGGGAAAGATGTTCTTCCCACTCTGCTTCTTGCTATCTGTGGTGGGTGAGAAAACTGATTTCATAAGAATGAGAGAACTAGCCTGAGGCAGCATACTAGAGCTGGTCTTGTTGTCGGGTGAAAATGAGTCAACCCTGGGGGCATGAGAGCAGGATAATTGACCCTGCCCCGTCTCCATGTTCTCCTTCAGCAGTCTGGAGAGAGGACCATGTACTTTCCCAGACAAACAGTAGAGCTGGCCCTGGCCATGTGATTGAGGAGGGACCAGGATCTGAGGGCAGGAGAGTAGGGGAACTGCCCTACTCTGCAGGCTGCATTGTGTAAGCTAGTTGAGGTCCTGCTGGAAAGCTTACCAGGGTAGTGACAGTGAGGGAAAGCTAGGGACCTCGTTAATCCAGCTACCACCCAGGCCCAGAAGGGGGGCTATGAGTTAGCTCACCCCAAATTCACCCGCATCCATGAACTTTTGGAGCATGTGAGGGGCAAACTACAGATCCCAAGAGCAGGATCTCTATGACACAGGACAACAGGATACCCAAGAGAAACCCCAGTGAGAGGCCATTATTAATGGTGTAGCAGAAACCAGAAGCCTTGAGCCAGACCAATGACTCATGGTAATGAAACGCTTACAAGCAAAGATGCATGTACTAAACAGTAAACTGTGTGATTCAACAGGCCACACTACTTCGTCCATGACAGTTTCTTCTTCTTCTTTGTTTGTTTGTCTTTGTTTTGTATCTTTGTTTTGTTTGGATTTGGGGGTTTTGTTTTGAATTTGTGGGAGGAGATTGCAAGGGAAGAGAACAGACGTGAGAAGACAGGAAGATAAGTGGGATCAGAATGCATGATGGGAGATGCCCAAAGAATCCATAAAAGTTGTAAGTACTAATAAGTAAACTAAAAAAATAAGAAACAAATAGACTCCATCCCAAAGAAATAAAGAAGGAAGGTTCTAGAAGTTTAGGAAGGTAGTGACAAAACAGTGGGACAGCATCGAGTAAGACAGTTGAATTCATAGTGGCCCATACAAGCTTTACAGAACTTTTACTTAAAATCTCAAATATTACCATAGGCATTTTACATTTTTTTTATTCATTACAGGTATATTTTGCTCATTAAAAAATATTTCTCAGTCACCTGGCTAACCTCAAATTAACTTTCTTTCTTTTTTTTTTTTTAAAAAAACAAAAAAACTTTATTTATTTATTTGCCTTGGTGTTTGCCTGGAACTGGAACTACAGACAGTTGTTAGCTGCCATGTGGGTGCTGGGAATCGAACCCGGGTCCTCTGGAAAAGCAGCCGGTGCTCTTAACCGCTGAGCCATCTCTCCAGCCCCTTAAATTAACTTTCAAGTAGTAATGGTACTCGTGGACTTTTCTAGTTTCACACAGTCATAAGTCACATGAGCTCCTTTCCTTGGGACTCAGTTTGCAGAGGAACTGCTCCATTGTGCTATCTGTGTATTGACCCTTGACCAGACAGAATGCCCAGAGGACAAACACACACAAGTGAAAATACAATAGAATCATCAGGTTATCCCGCTTCGTAGAGGATACTTTGTAGTGAAAATTTTTTTTTTAACTTTATTTATTTATTTGCCTTGGTGTTTGCCTGGAACTGGAACTACAGACAGTTGTTAGCTGCCATGTGGGTGCTGGGAATTGAACCCGGGTCCTCTGGAAGAGCAGACGGTGCTCTTAACCGCTGAGCCATCTCTCTAGCCCCTTGTAGTGAAATTTATCAGTCTCTGCAAGAGCTGTGCTCTTGATTGCTTCAAAGATTTCCACAACTACCTCTTGCACAACTTCTACTTGGTATTATTGATAAAAACCCTGAGCCAGATATCGGGGGAAAAAGCTGAAAGATCAGAGAGACAGAGAAACAAGCCACAGCCACTTCTCACCTAGCCATTCCTGGACAGTATTCAGATTGAATGGCCTCTGAGTCCTTGGCCTCCTCTTTCTCCTTAAGCTATCTCACCTTCTTCTCCAACCTTCCTCAAGCTAGGATTAAAGGTGGGTGCCACCACTATTTGGCTTTGTTTGGCCTTGAACTCACAGACATCCAGAGGATCTCTGCCTCAGGAGTGCTGGAATTAAAGGTGTGAGTCACCAATCCCTGGCCTTAGTGACTAAATCTGTATTTTTCCAGCAGACTTTATTAAATACACAATATATCACCACAACTACCTTTGTGTAATCAGAAAAAACAGCAAGAGTGACAATGATCAATGATGTTTTACATCATTAAAAGTAGTTTGATTTCCTGAACTCATTCAAAATGTTTTAAGGATCCCCCCCCCCACTCCGCATCCACAGCTTGCAGACTGAGACACATTGACATAGTTCCTTGGTACTAAATGGAAACATTATTTGTCACCAATAAAGATCGTTTAATAGCTGGGTCCAGGAGTGAGAGGAAGATTTTTCACTGCATACTCTTTTTTTATTTTTAAATTTGATCCAAGGGGAATGCATTAGTCATTCTAAATTATTTTTGAATATTTTTAAGGTGTAAGAAACTGAAAAGATGAACATAGGAAACTGAGATGACAGTTTTGTTTATACATGGAGAGTGTTCAACATAGCTACAAAGTTTCAAAGTGACTTGCTGGGACAATACTATGACAATTCTTGGCCCACAGCTCTCAAGGCTTTTTAAGTTATAGTCATTGGCTAGGTTCATACTCAAACTGCTGTGAGAAAAGTTTAGGCGTGGAGAATGAGAAGGAGTCTTGCAATAAATTACACCCCAATTTGATAATAAAACTCAGGGAGGAACGTCAGAAAGCTGTGTGTAATTTCAAACAATTAAGAACATCCAATCATTCCTGATTCTTACTGTGTTATTGATTTTTCTTTTCTCCAAAGTCTCATTCACAATCCCAAATGGTAAATTCACACAACTGTATAAACATGTCATTTGGAATTGATTGTAATTTCCTCTAAACACACAGCTACAGTTACCTGCTTGCTGACCTTGACCAATCTGATTTGCCTTGTGCTTTTTATCATCTAAAGCAAGCAGTCATAAACCAAACAATCATTCATGGGTCTCCAGTAGATAATATCAATAAGTAAAAATGGGCATGGGAAAAAAAACACATAATCTTTTGTGCATCTTGTATATATCCATCAATGGTAAAGTATAGGAAATATTTCATGTTTCTCTGGACTCTATCATAAGAAAACAGAAATTCAAATGTGATAATAAGTAGGACCTGTCAGCTCTCTCTGTCTACAGGGTAATTGAAACTGGTAGGCAGCCTGGTGACCTGGAGGACCCATGTATGTGCCCAAAGTGTACCTGCTTCTACTCTCCTGAGCAGCCCATGGGATAGTGCTATCTTTGAAGATCTTACCCCAGTGAGAATGTCAATCATTAAGGAAACAAAAAACAACAAATATTGGCCTTGATGTGAACCAAAGAGAACCTTTATACATTGCTGGTAGGGGTGCAAACCACTCCAACCTTTATAGAAATAAGTAATAGCGGTTTCTTAAAACTTAAAAATATGTTTACCTTATGACCTATATGCACCACTCCTGGGTATTTATCCAAAGGGTTGCATATCAACATATCATCAGGACATTGCACACCAATTTTTACTGCAGCAGAATTTGTAAGAGTTAAGCCATGGACCCAACCTAGGTGTTCAAGCACAGAAAAATGCGTAAGGAAAATGTGGTCCGTAGACACAGTGGAAACTTTTTCAGCTGTAAAGAGTGAACACATCATTGACAGCAAAATGGAGACAACTGAACATAATTACATTAAACAAACCAATTCAGTCCTAGAAAGATAAGTTTCATGTTTTCTCTCATTTGTGGCTACTAGATTTTATATAGCCACATACAATTGTTTATATATATTAAATGAAAGCAGAAGTGAAATTGCCTACGAGAACAAAGAGGCTGAAAAAGTAGACAAGAGAAGATTGAAAGAACAAAGAATAAGAGGAACAGGGTATGGGGCAGTGGGAGACCCAGCCAATGCATGATGCAAACATGTCTAAAAAAAAAATGTGTGCCAGGTGTGGTTACAATGGGTTTATTTTACAAGAGAAGATAGCAATCCCAGTCATTATGGGAAATGTTTCACCTTTTGAAAATGGGAAGGTTGAAGAGGTTGAGGCATTTGTATGCACACAAATACTATACCAGCTCTTACTCACTCTCCAAAAGAAAAGTGTCTGTGTGTTGATTTTTGACCACATGCATGATCTTGACATCACTTCTCTAAATTAACTTCCTGTTATCTTGGTAAACACCATCTGAGCCCAAAGAAGGTTCAAGACAACTAATTTGTTCCTCTCCATCAGTGCAGCTCATTCCAATCAAGGCTAACTCCCCTGGCATGTGTATGCGCCTATGTGCGTGAATGTGTATGTGTGCTTGTGCCTGTACCTGTATGTGTGTATTTGTGCATGCATGTGTGTTTACCTGTGTGTGTGTGTAGGTGAACCAATTGTAATTAAAAGGATCTTGGCAAAACAATAAATTAAAGGGGCTTATTGAACAGCATCAGGTCCTTACTCCAAGCTATAAGCAGCACAGGCAAACTTGGGTACTCTGCTTGCTGCACTACTATTTTTATTACATCACAAATGAGACAGATATGTAAAAAAAATCCTACTAACACACTGCTCTACCTGGAAAAATAGCAACCTATTACAGGAGATATTCTAATGCACATTGTGATTTTTCAGCCTTCAAGTTAAGAGATGCAACCAAGTAAAGGTGGCCAACACTTAATATACAGCTCTAGGTCAAAACTTAAGACACCTCATAGTGGTTTCTAGTTGTGTGGTTCAGGAAGGAGAAAAAGAATTCTTAACCAAACCTACCAGATATACATGTTGCCATGAGTCACACAATCCCACAGACCATCCTTCTGCCACTGTGGTCATCTAGAATTGCTGGTTACTTTGCCTTTCCATATTAGGATTCACATGTACAAATGTCTGGGGGGTTAGAAATGACTTCAAGACCCTCAGAGTTTGAATTGCTTTAAAAAAATATCACCATGTATTTAATCATTGATTGCCCACCTTATGTCTTTCCTAAGGTAAAATATCATCTTGATGTCTTTACATAGCCTTACCCAACTATGTGCATTGTATCTATTGCTGGAGGACCCAGCTCCTTTATTTATAATCAGTATTTTGACTTTGCAGACTGCAAACTACTTTATCTATCCTTTCCAGAAAGAAAGTTTTGTTCAGACTTCATTATCCACCTGTCAGTAAAATAAAGCAGAAAGATGGCTGGTAGAAAACTAATTTTTCTGCCAATACAACTGGTCTATTACACTTGCTTTGTACATATCTCACTACACATCTCCACTGAGCACATTCCTTCTCTGAGGAAAAATATTTTCTGCTTCTTTCACCTTCATTACATCATCAGCTTCACAGAGACATTTGAATGCATAAGTTCACTCCAAGATGTCCAAGAGTAGTTACTAGACTTGGTTGCCTACTACAAGAATGAAAACCAAAGGCAATAGGCTTAGAAGCTAAGATAAGACTGAGAAAAATCACCTGGCAGAGTTCATGACATGTTTCTTCTGTCTAGCTTTTCGAAGTTTCCAGAAGGTTTACTCAGAACTACCAAAATCATGAAAGCAATAATCAATTGTCAAATTGCAATAAAAATTAGATATGAAATGTTCAACATCAGGTTGCCTTTGATCTACTTACTAGCCTTAGGAATATAAAAATGAATTAGTTCAACATCTAGAAAGAAAACAACCACCTCAAAGAGAAGAAGGTTGACATCTTACTTTTCTCTGTAATACTATCAATGTCAGAGATGGTGATAAAATGTGAAAAGAATTCTGAACTTAAATGCAGAACCAAAAATTTTTTTCAAGACATGAAGAAAGAATATAGTCAAACAAGAAAGACCCTTGGGAATAAAAAGCAGAGTTCTTCAAGAGAAAAGGAAATTTGCTGCCAATATTCAGTGGATTAAAAAATTAAATTAAAGTGAGAAAGAAAAGACTTGGAAATACAGTTGTAGAGCTCTTGCCTGGCATATGCATGCCTTCAGTTCAAGCTCCAGTGCCAAAGGAGTATGCCAAAAACAAAAGTGAAAATTGGGTAAGTAGTTGTAGAAGAATAGATGCTGAGTCATTATCTATCTCTCTATAGAATTCAAGATAACAGGAGAAATCACTACAATGAATATTGATAATATAAAGATGATGGGTGCCAGGTCATCTATAGAATACAAGATAATAGGACAAATCACTACAGCAAATAAAATAATATAAGAATAAAAACACAGTCATCAGCATGGAAAATAGAGAGACAGGTGACAAAAAGTGAGTCTTCTACCATCTGTCAGCTCCCAAATAATGACCCAGAGATTTATTATTAATTATGAAAGTTTAGGCTTGCCCCAACTAGATTCTATAAATTAAATTAACCCATATTTTTAAAATTTATGTTCTGCCACATGGCATTACCTCTCTTCCATCTTGCTCCTTCTCTTTCCTCTCCTTGTCTGGCTGGCAACATGCCTTTCTTCTTCCCAGAGACCTCTCTGTCTCTAAAAGTCCCCCCCTAACTTCTTTCTTCTAGTTATTGGCCATACAGCTCTCTATTACATGAATCACAGTGATACACCTTCATACAGTGTAGATAATCCACATTCCCCTCTTTTTGTCTAAATGAAAAGGAAAAATTTTAACCCTATGTAATAAAACTATATACAATAAGAAAATTATTGGGAAAAATCACAATGTCAAGTCCTTTTTTATTTGGCTAATTTAGAGAAAGTACTGTATTATCTATCCTATCTTAGTGAGTCTAAAGTTTTACACATAGCCATTTTCTATTATAGTTTGTATTACCATCCTAAAAGTACCTTTGTAGACCTTAAAACATCTTAGATAAACATCTTAAGCATTTTTGTTTCTCAAACTTATACACTTTACATCTCTAATGTAATTTTCTTTCCTGAATTTGGTAATAAGAAAAATCGTAACTATAACTATCTCATTTCAACTCCATCAGGGACCTGGATAAACAGGGAGTGCAGACCAAACAACTTTCAAAACTGTACGAGATGATAGAAACAGCTGGCTTCCTGGACAGTCACTCAAGTTTCCTTTGCAATATTGGGGCATCCATCTCCAGCCTACAGGCCTAGAATATTTGGCAGACATTTCTGTAAAGCAGAAATTTTGAAGAACTGTCCCATCTTGGCTTAGCAAAGTTCAGCGGTCTTTTTCTTTTGTATTGTTGTATAATATACAGTTATATAGTATTCCTTGTCCTGTTTGTATAGTAAACTGTCAGCAATCAAGACAAGAGCAGTTTCTTACCCAAATGGCTAACTTTGCTACATTGATTAAAAAAAAAAAAACAAAAACCTGGCCATCATTCTTTTTTGAAGTAAATTGATGGTGCCAAGAGCATCACTGTCATTAAAAACCCTTATGTTATTAAAACATTTTAAATGCCATATTCTGTGGTCTTTGAAGTGTTTGAAAACCTTCTATTTAAAATATACCTTTTTTTACCTTAAAAACATACCTAACATGACTATAAGTTTGATTGTTATAGATTACTAACTACTAGCCTGTCATTCTTCTTTTTATTATTATTATCCCAAATAGTTTCAAGAACTAAAACTTTACTGTAGGTGAAATATTTCTATCCAAATCACCTGCTCCCAAATAGCCAGCAGCTGCTTCCCAAATAACTGATTCAAAGACTTGGCATTATTTATTAAGCTGATAGCTTAGGCTTGTTACTATCAATCTCTTACATTTAAATTAACCCATATTTTTTATCTATGCTTCCCTACATGGCTCACGTCAGGTTACCTCATTTTCTACATTTTCTCAAGATTCTACCTTCCTTATCTCATCATTCTCAGGTTGGCTTTCCCACCTAACTTTAGCCTGTTCAGCTATTGACCAGACAACTTGCTTATTAAACCAATCATAGCAACATATATTTGTTGTTATAATATTCAGGAGAATTATTCCACAGCACTTTGCATTACATTTTTAAATGTTTTGAATTGAACTGCAGTATTCACTGAGAGCCCTTCCAATTTTATTCTGTCTCTTTTCTTAATCCTCACTCCCCTTTTTAGGTGCTGTGCAACAGGTTGGCTAGTCTCAGCAGTTGGAGCCTGAACAAGGACCTGTAAATAGGGGACTCAGTGAAGGACACCGCGAGTGAATGGAGCACTCAGATATTATTAAAGTGGGCATGCGGAAAGAAATGAACCACCTCAATGGCTGCCTGAGTACTTGGTGCAGTGTGTGCATCAGAGAAATGCCAGTCCTAATCAGATTGTAGCTGCTGTTGCTCCCCTAGTTGAGTTAGAGTGAGATTTACCAAACCTGTGTTTCTGATCCTCCAATATTAAATCCTGCCGTCTAGGAAGGGAAGGAGATTATGGTGAAAGTTAATGTTTCCAAGCTTTTTGATAGACCCGTTCCACAAATTTTTCAGACCACTGTGAGTTGTAATTATTCGGAATCTGGCCGAGGAATGCCTATCTGTTTTTCCAAAAATGAAACTGTGACTGGGTGTTTAGTCGTTTATTCATGCTATATCTTGGGACAAGAAGGTCACCTTTGTGAGTACAGTGTTTCATCTTCTCTTGCTCAGAGAAAATAGAAGTACTGGAGAACAGGTGCCTCAGAGATTAAGAAACTGATTGAAGCAATGGAACACTATTATGGAGATATGGCCGAAGTCCCTCTTCGGTATAGTATTGCTGAAATTCAGTGAAATATGTACCTGACTGGCTGGGAACTCAAATTGGAGGTACTAAAGAACCTCCCCAAACTGATGAGGAGGAGAAGGGTAAAGGATTTTGCTGCTGGTATTTGATACTCAGGGACTTGAGCAGTTCAAATGCCTCTTTGGAAGTTGATGACAAGAATGTATTGGATTTTAGGAGAGGAAAAAGAACAGGTTCAGAATTATGGAGCTACTCCTACCACTTCTATTACAAAAAGCATTTCCTTATGTCTTGTATGCATTGGTGATAGTTGTGTTAATGCACTCTATGCTTAGTTAGTAGGGGATGTAAATAGTTTTATTAAGGAATTGCTTCTTAATGCAAGTTATGAGAATTGCCATTTAACCAATTCTGTGTCCATTGTTAATAATCATTCTTGAAGTATGGTGTTAACCTGTTAATGGTATTGACCCATGGCATGATGACACTGGGAACTCAAAAACATATTGATGTAAAAATGGAGCATAAGCTGAATGCTTTGTAGTAAGTGGGACAGTTGTTAGGAGATGAGATTCAGGAGTTAATGATAAGAGCTCATCTGCGAGGAATTTGGCATGATGCTAATGGGTACTTAGATTTAATGCAGTTAAAAAGGCCAAGTTGAATTTTGATGCAGTTAAAACTGCTGAAAACATCCTGGGCCAATTTAAATAGGCCACTCTCTCTTGGTTATCCTTTACTCCCTTATTAGGAGGTATTCTAGCCCTAGGAGCACATGTATTGTTAGGCACTGTTTGCTTTCCTGGGACTATCAAGTTACTTGTGAACTCTCAATGGAGAGTTGAAGTTAAGCTCTGCACCATCCCTTGAGATTTTCAAGAAGCCCATAGTTAAACATGGGTAAGTACTTTTAACTACTTTTCAACCTAAGACAGGGCATGAATGATGGAATTCATGTGCCAATGACTGGTACCCTAGATGGTTGAAATAGGCAACATAAGACAGGGACAGCCACTGAGGGGTCAAGGAGACTTTTAAAAAATAAAAAAAGGGAGAATAGTGGACACCCACAGTGATGTTGTCTTGTAGCATGATTTCATCTTGACTAAAGGTCAGAAAGTTCAAGCTTGTTTTATCTCCTTAAGGTTGAGTAACAAGATGTTTTGCCAATGTGTGTCTGTTCTCTTTTTTCTCCTTTGCAGTGTGTTTTTAAAAAGCTATGAGGAATAAATTCGGGGTGGCTGCAGTATTCATTGAGAGCCTTCCTGATTGTATTTTGAAGATAAAATGTTTTGAATTGGTATAATACCTTAAACAAGAATAGAAACATATGTATAACAAAGATAACTTTAAATTTGTATCACGATATGAAAATCCATACCAATTTAAATATTTGAAACAAATGGTTGGTCAAAAGTAGATTCAGCAATCCACTTTTTTTATCCAATTGTTTTTGCATTATATTCTCCCATTTTCCCTTCAGAAGAGATCCCTGAATCTAATTTCCTTTGTTTAGCTTTTCTTTGCTGACTATGACCAAAAACAACATGTATCCAAACCCTCTAAATGATGACAAACATCCGTAACTCACCAAAGGACTAAAAACCACCCATCTTACCTGTTTGGAATGTGGGCACAATGTTCTTTAAGACTGCTTCCTAGTGTCTGGGGCTCTGACATCTTTAGGGGACCCTGAGAAAATTGGGATAATAGTCAAGTCCTGGGAGAGCTAGCTGTATTACTTTTTGTTTAGTCTCTGTGTGATGGGAAAGTGTAGAGCTTTTATCTGAAGTCTTGGCTGGATAGTCTGTAAGGCTAAACCATTTTAGATAGCAGTTTTGAAGTTGTTCTGAGTACAGAATTTTTAGGAAACTGCAACAGAGGCATTGTGAGAGGCTGGATCATCTGGGCTCCTTGTCTTCAGTGGTGTCTGGTCCTATTTTTTGAAAACACATAAACTTTTAAAAGTAACATATATATCTGCATTAACACAAATATGAAATTTGTGTGTGCAGGAGTAAGCTAAAATTTTTTGTTCTGTGTTTGAACAGGTAAGAGGCATTTGTCAACTTTATAAGTCTATTTGGACTATATGATATAACAAATATAAATCTTCATGTTGTATGAAAGAATGGCATGTAATAATAAGTCATGAGGATAGCCAACAAGATTTATCATATCTCATCTGATATCAGAGCTAATTCCATAGTAGAAGGCTCAGCTTTCTTGGCTTTTTCTCTCATGTCTGTAGCCAAGATCCTTAGGATGTCTCCCTGATCCAATATAATCTTTATTAACTTTGAAGAGAACCATAACTTTTTGTTTCCATTGGAAACAAAACATAACCTTTTCCCCAACACAACATATTTTTTGACTTCCATTTTGAAGTTAAAACAGTCTTAAAATATATAGGCTGGTTTAATATAGGAGTTTTCATACTCTGATGTCTCTTAGCAGCATTTTTTTTTTTTTAAAAAAAACTTTATTTATTTATTTATTTGCCTTGGTGTTTGCCTGGAACTGGAACTACAGACAGTTGTTAGCTGCCATGTGGGTGCTGAGAATCAAACCCGGGTCCTCTGGAAGAGCAGACAGTGCTCTTAACCACTGAGCCATCTCTCCAGCCCAGCAGCATTTTTTTTTAATACATTAGCATTTAAAATTTTAAAGTCAACATAGCACCATACAGGATCCAGAAGCTCTGTGTATTTCACTTTTTTTTATTTTATATTTTTATGTGAATTGGTGTTTTGCCCACATGTATAACTGTAAGGGTGTCAGATCTTGGAACTATAGACAATTGTTAGCTGCCATGTGGATGCTGGGCATCGAACTCAGGTCCTCCGGAAGAACAGTCAGTGCTCTTAACTGCTGAGCCATCTCTCCAGCCTGCATTTCACATCTTTATGGGATTTATTTATTTATTTATTTTTTACATTACTTTACTCTCTCTAAGGACTATTATTTTTAAACTATTATTTTTTAATGACTGTCTATACTCATTTTCTCTTCTTGCTTTGTCATCTAAGCACATTTTTTAAAGGTTATTTTAAAGTTTTTTTTTTAACATACCTACCACTATTTCTCCTCCCCTCCTTCTTCCCAGTTATCCCCCTGCTTCCCCTCACCCCATCCCGAATCCATTCCTCAGAGAGGACTCCCAGGACTCGTCACTGCAGTCTGGCATATCCAGTTAAGGTAGAACCAAGCACCTCTCTCAGTATCAAGACTGAACAACCTGCAGGGAGTGGGTTCCAAGAAGCCAGTTCATGCAATAGGAATAAATTCTGGTCCTACTGCCAGAGGCTCCACAATCTGCTCCTGACAGACATTCAATTGTCATTCACATTCAGAGAGCTTAGTTAAGTTTCCTGCAAGTTCCCCAGTTCAGAGTCAGTGAGCTCCCAATGGCTCAAGTAACTACTGTCTTTCTGTGTGTGTGTGTGTGTGTGTGTGTGTGTGTGTGTGTGTGTGTGTGTGTGTTTATCATGATTATGACCTCTTTGCTCATATAATCTCTCCTCCCTCTCTTTTGCTGGACTGGAAGTTCAACTCAGTGCTTAGCTGGGTCTCTGCATCTGCTTCCATCAGTTGCTGGACAAAGGTCCTATAATGACAATTAGGATGGCCATCAATTTATTTGTAGGGGAAGGTCAGTTTAGGCACCTTCTCCACTATTGCTTGGAGTCTAGCTGGGGTGATCTTTGTATATTCTTGGGTATTTCCCTAGCACCAGGTTTCTCTCTAACACCACAATGGCTCTCTCTATCAAGATACCTATTTTATTGTTCTCCCTGTCTGTCCCTCCCCCAACTTAACCATTCCATTCCCTCATGCTTTCTTCTCACCTCCCTTTGCTCCCTCCCCCACTTTGGTTCCAACTTACTCAGGAGATCTTATCTATTTCCCCTAAGCACTTAAAAACCTTTTGAGAGGTTTTCTGTGCCTGAGCCTGGCTTTACCAAGCACCTGCAGCTTCTTTTGATCATGTGAGCCAAGCCTTAAGCCTGTCTCAAAGCTCTGCACACAGCATTGGCTGACAGGTCTGCAGGTAGTGGCCCTGAGCTGAATCTCTGTACACAAAGGCCAGCCTGAGAGACTGCAGGACTAGGAAGTAGCCAGTGTATGGCTCCATGATTGTCAGTTTGGAGAGAAAAAAAAAAAAAAAAACCCTCAGGTGCTATGTGGAACTATTTGTCTTCACATTGGGTACTACATGGCATGAGTCCTTTTTCTCTTCCTTCAGCCAACTCCCAAATAAATAGAAACCTGGAGACATTATTGATTTTGAAAGGTTGACCTTTAGCTTAGGCTTGTCTCAACTACCTCTTATAAATTAAATTGACCCATAGTCTTTAATCTATGTTCTGCCATGTGGTATTTTACCTCTCTTCAATCTTGCATGTCTTGTCTACTCTCCTTGTCTGACTGGTAACATGCATTTCTCCTTCCCAGAGTCTTCTGTGTGGTGATATGTTACATATTTAATAAAACCTGGAATATCAAGAGATCAACCCACAGTCAAAAACTAGGCAGATACAGCTCAGGAAGTTCTTGATCTTTGAGTACAAGGCCAAGCAGCTGGGCTTCAATGGCACACACCTTTGATCACAGCACAGGAAAAGCCGGGAGTGGTGACCTACGCATTTATACCTCTAACTCCAGAGACAGAGAATTTTTTGTGTTTCTGTGAGTTCAAGATTGACTACCAAATAGAATAGCTCCAGCCTTTAGTTCTAACCTGGATGAGATACAGCTGGGCAAGAAGAGTATTTAGCGCAGGCTTAGGAAAACAGCAGCAATTAAAATCCACCAGGAGCGAGGCTGAGGAAGCTGGAAGATAGCTGGGTGAGATTTGACTGTGGTGTTTCCTCTCTCTGATATTTCAGCCTTTCTCTGAGTCTTTTTCATCACAATTGGAATTTGTGCTATACTTCTGTCTCAAGAAGTCCCACCTAATTTCTTCCTTTCTATCTATTGGCCATTCAATTCTTTATTACACCAATCACAGCAATATACCTTCACACAGTATACAGATATCCTACAACAAAAAAAGCAAGGTGTTTAGTGGTCTTTTATAGCAATGAAAAATGAATGATGCCTGAAACTAAACCATCTAGCCAAAATTTTAAAAATATGCTGACTTTTTCATTTTAATAAAGAATTTTTAATTATTTTCCTTTCATATATATTTTGATCATATTTCCTATCTAACTCATCTCAGATCCATCCCACACTTTTGTATCTGCCCTCAACTTTATTTCTTTTTTAAGAAAATAATCCATCAAGTCCAGTTTGTATTGTTGATGTACTTATTTTTTATATTTTTATTATTTTATGTATATCTGTATATGTGTGTGTGCCTGAGGTTAGGGCCATCCCCCAGACCTGGAGTTAGAAGCAATTGTAAACTACCTGATATGGGTGCTAGGAATTGAACTTGGTTCTTTGCAAGAATAATACGTCTTCTTAACCACTGAGCCATCTCTCCAGACCCATTAATGTACTTCTGATCTTTGGCCCATGAACTGAATATGTTCTATCTGCCAGGAGCCATATCCTTAAAGAAAACACTAAAACTAAAACCATCCATCATCTGTTTATAGTTCCTTAGTTAAGGCTGGAGACTCACAATCCTCTTCCCAGTCCATGATAGAACACTGATTGGCTTGATCATGTGCTTGAAAACATAGTTGTCATGAGTTCTTGCTTGTTAGGGCTCCCTCAATCCAGAGGACACTGTTTCACTCTAGTCTTCTCCAACCTCTGGCTCTCTTTCTTAATGATCCCTAAGTCTTATGGTGGTGACGATGGCTGTCATTGACATCTCATTGTGGCCAAACACTCTACTGGCATTTCTGCACTTGGACCTACTACTGTGTATTGCTGCATTGAGTACTGATCATTGTATAAAGGAAGCTCTCTAATGAGGTTTTAGAACTGCATTAATCTGAGACTAGGGATACAAATTTAGACGACACTTTGATGCTATGTTCATTTAGGACAAGAATAGTACTAAGTTCATCCTTGGGGCCTGTAAACTTCAACCATGCATTCTTGGCCAGATTTACAGTACCAGGCATGTGTTTTCTGCTGTGGAACTGGCCTTTAGCACAATCAGAATGTTATTTGTTTACCCTCATAACACAGGGCTCACAGTAGGTAGAACTGTTGAGCCCTTCCCTGCTCCCCAGCAGCCCACCTAGCATCTTCAAGAACCATGAGAAGCAGCCAGCAGGGAGAAAGCTTCCTGGTCAATATTAACTTCATTTGTTATGTCCTGTGAGAAACTAATAAGCAGTCTTCAGCAATGGGGTCTTACAATCAAGTTCTGGGGGCCAACCAAAAGCAATGGCAGTAGCCTCCAGGATACCTGTGACCAGCTCTAAGGGAGATATCCAACACTTGGGCCAATGTTTATTAATTTAACTCCCTTCTCCTAATCTACGACTTCTAAGCAGAACAAAGTTCTCTGTGTCAGAGAATTTCAATTAAACTCTCTCTCTCTCTCTCTCTCTCTCTCTCTCTCTCTCTCTCTCTCTCTCTCTCTCACACAGCTTATAAAATAGTGGGTTTTCATATATTATTTTAATATCCTTACTATTGTTAGTTATTTCTTCTTCTATCCCCTTAATAAGTTTTAAATTAGCGAGAATTTTTTTTATTTGTTTGTTTTTTAAAAGAAACAATGTGAAAAACGATGAACTCCAGGTCTTTATTTTTTATTCTATTAAATACATTTAAAAATCAGTGTAAGAAAGGAAACTATGAAAAAGCACCTCTTCTGTCCTTATATCTCAGTCAGAGCCTTCACTGGATTAAGGTTCTTTCTTTGGTACTGTCTGCCCATGTGGAAGAAAGCATGGTTAGATGGATGTTGACTGTTAGTGCCTACTTCTTGGCCAAGTGATGTTTTGTCTTTTTAATCTTTGCATTTTAAATATTGGTTGAAAAAATTAATTCTGAACCTTTTTTTTTTAATAGAAAGATGTTGTAGTATGTACTATGCATTGACATTCTCCTCAGGAATTAATAGAACACAGAAATTATTCCCAACTGACCTTGTGACCTCCTAGGAATTATATATTTATTTTTATTTTCTGTTTAGATACCAAGATTTTAATTTCACAATTTTAATAAGGTTAACATATAATACTGCATAATATTAGAGATGATTGTTTAAATAGTGTTCTACCATTCAGATTCTGCCTTTATAAAATTCACTGAAAGGTGAGCCTTGACTCTGTGGATGCTGGAGAATACTTAGAAATCCAGAACTGTTCATTGCAGATTCGAATATAGCCAGATTTGACCTGGAAAGGAAAAAGGAGACAAAGCAAGAGAGTGAGTGGAACACTCAATTGGTAGCATCAGCAGTGTTATAGGCAACTCCCTTTTTTCGTGGTTGGAGAAAGGCCTGATGGGGTAGAACAGTGATTCTCAACCTGTGGGGTCAAGGCCCCTTTGGGTGTACCATATCAGATATCTGAATGTCAGATTTTTATGTAACGCCTCATAACAGTATCAGAATTATAGTTAGGAGGTAGCAATAAAATAATTTTACGGTTGAGGGTCATACATGAGAAACTATGCAAAGGTAATAAGAAGGTTGAAAGCACTGAGCTAGTGCCTCCTTTCTTAGCCAAGGTTGTGATTCTAGCTATGTTCCTGCCTGTTCTCAAAGCCTGGTATTTTGGTGTTCCTGGTAATTCTGGGGCCTAACCAACAACTTCTTAATAAATTCCTTTTTTTGTTTCCACCAGCATACATCAGTGTCTATTGTTTATATTAAAACTATGATTCTTTGCTTATGCTTTTGGTATAACTACTTGCATTTTAAATAATTGGTACAAATCCTCAAATCTTAAATTCAAATTCCTGTTGTTGTCTGGGTTTATTTATTTATTTATTTATTTATTTTTATTTTTGTTTGTTTGTTTGCTTGTTTGTCTCACTTAATAATGGTCATTTTCATTTTTTGCTTTCTAGTAATTCAATCAACAAACATTTATTTTAATAACCACTGTACTAAGAAATGGGGATCAAAAGGAAAGGAAATCTGGGTGTTGATAATATACACCTATAATGCTAGCACTTGAGAGGTAAGGTCAACTCTTTGATCAGGAGTTCAATGACAGCCAAAACTATGTGGAGAAGTTGACGCCAACCTGGGCTACTAGAGACTGTTTTTCAAAATAAAACAAAACAAGGAATTCAAATTCCAGAAAGAAAGATAAGAAACATTGAAAGAAAAACAGTAGTAAATTAAGAAGAGGAATGACTACAAGGTTGTTGTTGTTTTTTTTTTTTTTAAATTCATGAGTAGAAAAGAAGAGCACAAAAGTTAACATCCCCAAGGTGCTAAAACCTTAAGAGCTGAGAAGAAAGGTAGACAGAAGCTCCCAGACCATCACTGCCGTCAAAGCCACAGCAGTATAGTTATCTGGCACACAGGAAGCTCTCTAAAGTGCCATGGGTGTGTTTGAGGGCTCTGTTTCTCAAACTTGTGAGATAACAAAATCATCCTGGATTTGTTAAATTTTAGCTCAGGGGGGTTTGAGTTTATCCTTTTAAATCCAGGTCCCAGGAGATTCACAAGGAACAGAAACTGTGGAAGGAGATGAGCCTGGAAGCAAAACCCAGGACGGGCTAAGAAGCTTCAGTTTTATCTTAAAGGTAAAATACTACCATTCAAGGACTTAAAGTCAAATAGTGCCTTTTCATGTTTGCATTGTAGGAAGTTCACAGGCATCGGTAATGGGTTTGAGGAAACAGACCCTGGCAATGGGAAATGCTACATTATTAGAAATACTACACTCGGAAAAACTACATATTTCAACTAACAGTGCATCCACAAAACAGAGAAAGTTGGTAGGTGGAGTTTAATGCTGCAGGTTGATAACAGCATGGCCATGAGGTTCAGAAAAGTCTAGTGTAGCTTAGGGGTTTGTATAGATAAGAGTGGTGTTGACCTAATCTAAAGCCTTATAAGATCTTCTGTGCTTGAGTCTAGAACTCAGAACAGGGGTCTGCAGAGGAGCTGAGGATTGTCTTTTTTTTTTTTTTTTAACTTTATTTATTTATTTATTTGCCTTGGTGCTTGCCTGGAACTGGAACTACAGACAGTTGTTAGCTGCCATGTGGGTGCTGGGAATTGAACCCGGGTCCTCTGGAAGAGCAGACAGTGCTCTTAACCGCTGAGCCATCTCTCCAGCCCCGAGGATTGTCTTTCAGAGGCGAGGGGAAGGAGGGTGCAGCATGTAAACAGGAAGAGAAGCAGTGGCAGTACATCCAAAAGGCCCACCCCAAACTCAAGTTCTTTTTGCCTGGAGACTTAGGAAAAAGGATATTTCCTAGAGCCAAATGATTGCGGTCTAAGGAAAAACCTAGAATTCTCTATAAAAATTAATTTTTGTGGATAACAAATATATATCATAGAAGGTTTTCCATTTGTCACATTTGCTATACATTGAAACTGTCTGCTATATAAAAGCTTCTGAAAAATTCAAAGTCAATCTGGGTATAACAGACTATACTTATAATCACATGGTCAAGACTAGCCTGGGGTACACAGTAAGACCCTACTTTGAAAGCCCAAATAAAACAAATTCAATGTTCAGATGTTCTCCATGTTATACCACTCCAATAAAATAGTATGCCTGAGTTGAGCAGGGGCCAGGTATCAGTATTTTCTAAAGGACCACAGTATAATCCAATGTGTTATAAAATTAGGGACCACTGACACAGGCTACTATTGGCTAGACTGGGCTAAGTGAAAATTTCTCACACAGCAGCTGAAAGTATCATAGTTCAAGGGTGGGTAGGCATAAAATCAGTCAAGGAGTAAAGCCTAGATCACACTCGAAGAGATAGTATTAAGCTTCAGCTCTTCAGAGAAGAAGGAATAGGGTAGATCTGGTCCATATGACCTTTTCAGAAACAAGTCATAGGCCAGACCCATAAGAATGTTATAAGCTTAACAATATTCTCCCCCGGGGGCTGGAGAGATGGTTCAGTGGTTAAGAGCACTGACTGTTCTTCCAAAGGACCTGAGTTCAATTCCCATGAACCACATGGCAGCTCACAACTGTCTGTAGCTCCAGCTTCAGGCAAACAACAAGGCAAATAAATAAATAAATAAACAAATATGTTAAAAAAAAAAAAAACAAACCAATATTCTCCCAAATGGAAATGGTGTAAGTGTTAAGGAAGTGGTCCTCTTATTTTTGGTGGTTGACATCTGAATGATTCTAAGAACATTTGAGATTGAACTGGGAGCAAACAGAGGGAGACTTGGAAGACGATGGGTAAACCCTGGGGTACATGATGGGCTAAGAGCATCAGAGGAAGAGATGTTGTTCCAGGGGAATGAAAAGGCACAGTAGGAAAGGAAAAGGGAAATCAGTGAGCAGGAGTCAATGGCAGAGGATTACAGGGGGAAACAGCTGCAGAAAGAAATGGCAGGGTAGCTGAAAATGTCAATTGGACTTCTCTCTTAATTCATGTAGGAGGAAGGAGTAGAGGGTAGGCGTCTTTTCTCTTGCAACCCTGCTTGATAATCACTCTTCAGTCTCATTTGACTAGTACGTTATTGAGGGATGAACTGTTTGAAATTCAAAATGCGCTAGCATCATCCTTTCTCAAGCCCACATTACACAGAGATAATCACATTCCTAACAGAAGCATCCTGAAACAGGCTCTGAAAATAATCAAAAGGAAAGGAATAAAGGCTTGGCTGGGAGTTCTGACTAAAAGAAGTAAAATGCTTTGGAGAGGGGTAAGGTAAGGGGGCTGTGACTGGAGCATCCAATTAACCATGCCCCTCTTCGATGTGTCTCATTTCCATTGACTTTATTCCATTCTCACCCCTACTGGTTGGTTCTCAGGCATTTTGGCATCCCTGCTTCTTCAGTTCATCTCTCACAGTAGTTGGGCTTCTGCAGCTCTTTACACTTTCTGCATTCCATTGGGGGCAGACATCGACCAATGCACTCCTGGTTTGGGCTCTGAGTAGAATGTCCTGGCTTGCGTTCTTATGCTGTCACCCTCCTTGTGACCTGGAGCAAAAGATGAAGCCCTATGTGCCTTAATTATATCACCTGAAAAGGTGGCAGGAAGAGCCCTTACGTTACATGAGCATTACAAGAAAGGATAATCCATTCATCCACAGAAGGGCTGTGGGGAGAACCGGAGTGCCAAGCAATCTATCTCATGCACGTCTGGTCTTCTCTTCTATAAACACCCAGGAAACACATCTACTTAGATTGTTATGGAGATTAAATTAGAGAGTGCACCTGAAGCCCATCAGCCTCATGCACAGGATTTACCTAACACCAATGAATGGCAACTGTTCTAATTACAAAACCTCATGTAAAATAGTCCCTACTCTGAAGGCTTCCCATTCCCTAGCCTAAACAATTTCTTAGTCTGTGTTCTGCTCTTCACGTTAGTTTTATTGTAGACACTATTTCTCCCATTATTTTCCCTACTTACTGTTTTTCGATAGGATCTTACAATATAGCACAAGCTGGTCTGAACTGATGGTAGTTTTCCTGCCTCAGCATCTCCAGGGGCTGAGACTCTACTCCCAGTTATTGTCCAGTCAATGATAGTTGATAGTTGCTCACATCCTCATCTTCTGGTCCACTTTATTAGGTTGAAGACAGAGCATCATTGTGTTAAGTTAACTCACATACTATAGAACTGTGCTGTGATTTTTAAGTCTACATAGTAGGTTCTTACCAGCTGGTGGTTGCATGTTTTTATATTTTTATATTGAGCTTTATTTCTTTTATGTTTATATTGTGACTTTTGATAATGCTCAATCTGGATGAGAATGTGGAAAAATTGGAGGCCAAAGTGTAAATTGGAACAATTGTTTGGGGGGAAAAATGAAATAAGCAGATTCTCCAAAGATAGACTGGGGCATATGGATATGAAAGAATATTACATATAATACATATTTCATATTAGACACTGCCTGTATACATATATCATACTTTATTAATATTGAAAGATCCTTAAAACAGGCTATAAGTGAATAAAACCATAAAGCAATGTAAATTTCTTTCTCACAAATGTAAATGTCCCCTTTTGTGTAAAATTAAAGATAGCTGAGTTTATGCAGATTTATGCTTTTTTAAATTAGGAAGTAAAAATAAGCAATTGTGCATGTGGAGAAGGTGGTAAAGAAGGAGAGAAACACAGCCTTTCACTTTCCCTTTGTAACATTCTGCGCTGGTTTCTATAATCTAACCCATCTCTCTTTTTAACATAGTGGTGGAAATTGAAATTAAAGTCTACCTTTTATTTCAGTTTTTAAAAAATCTTTTATACATGGGTATAATATTCATTATTTAATTATTTTGGCAATGCTTGGGATTGAACATGATAGGTAATGAGCTTTGAACCTGTTGGCATATTTTAAAAGTATTATTTAAATGGCCTATGTTAAGAGTTTTGCCATCACATTTTAAAAAGAATGATTTCTTTTGAGAATGGTATACACGAGTACCGTATTTACACCACTTTTATCCTTTTCCTCCTTCTAGCTCCTTTCATGTCCCTCCACTGCCTCTCAAGTTCATGACTTCTTCTTTAATTCTTCCTTAATCATTCTTGCATATAACACTCACATAGACACACACACACACACACACACACACACACACACACACACACAGTGATGGCTATTCTTGGTTGTTAATTTGACTACATTTGCAATGAACTAAAACCCAGCAGCTGGGTACACCTGGGAGAGATTGTTTTCCCTTAAATTATTTGAAGTGAAAAGACCCAACTTTATTCTGATTTTTCTGAGGTAGGAAGAGACACAGCTGGTTCATATTTTTTGAAGTGGAAAGATCTACCTTTAATCTGAGCCACACCTTCTGCCTGTAGCCTATGTAAGGGACATGGAAGAAAGAAGCTTGCTGTCTTTGCCTGCTTGCCCTCCCTCTCACTGGCAAGTCCATAACTCCACTGGCATTAGAGCCTACTTCTTCGGGATTCTGGAGTATACTAAAGACTAACTGAGACACTGAGCCTCATGGACTGGACAACTGATCAACTACTGGTAGATAGTCATTGTTGGACTAGCTGGACCACAGTCTGTAACATATATATATTCTGTTCCTCTAGAGTATCCAGACTAATACAGTGTTTGGTATCAGAAATGGTTCTAGAACTACAGAAGTATAAGAATGAATTGTTTGTTCCGGGACCAAGTGCTGTCTGGAGAGTCCCAGCGCACACTGGAGCAGGGGCAGATAAACTCTGGCTGTCACCATACCCACAGATCCTGCTGAGGGAATCTGCACGGCTACCCACTGCCACATCGAACTGAGGGAACTGACAACTACAGGGGACCCAGAAGGGCAGACTCAGACCCCACCCAGAGGTGAGGAGGGGTCACCAGGCCCAAGCACCTATATCCCAGGCAGGGAGGGACACTTGAGCTCCCATCGGTTCCGGTTCTGGGACCAAGGGCTGTCTGCAGGGTCCCAGCGCACTCTGGAGCAGGGGCAGATAAACTCTGCCTGTCACCATACCCACAGCTCCTGCTGAGGGAATTTGCACGGCTACCCACTGCCACATCCAACTGAGCAAAAAGACAACTACAGGGGTCCCTGAAGGGTAGATTCAGACCCTGCCCAGAGAGGTGACAGGAGGCACACAAACCCAAGTGCCACAACTGACCAGGAGCCATCTAATCGTGAACCACTGAAGCCATGGGCAAACGTCAGTGCAAAAAATTACATAATAATACAAAGAACAGCATGGTAACTCCAGAAGAGAGTGGCGATCTTACAAATACAAGACCTGAACTGAGCAATGAAGAGGAAACAGAAGGAAGCAACACCAAAAATTCCTTTTTGATGATCATCCAAGCTCTCAAAGAAGATATAAAAAAAAGCCTTAAAGAAATAGAAGAAAATACAAACAAAAAATTGGAAGAGATGAACAAATCTATGAAAGAAACATGCCAGGAACTAAAAGCTGAAATGGAAGCAATAAAAAAGGCACAAAATGAGGCAAAGATGGAAATAGAAAACCTGAAGAAAAAAGCTGGAACCACAGATACAAGCATAACAAACAGAGTTCAAG